>SNQJ01S0111394.1:27692-56509 GCA_010110895.2 Picea sitchensis | reverse complement strand
GAATACACTTCAATGATGTTCTTGTGGGTGTTTACATTCGTGTATATTAAATTCCATGACTTGGAGAATGGGATGGGAACAATTGCACCTCTTTAAGATTTCTTTGATACACTTTTCCATTGTAAATTTTGTTTCCTTAATTCATCCATTTTTTTTTCTAACAATTATATTTTAAAAGAAAAAGAGGTTTCATGGTGCAAATCTTATCACTTTTAACTACTTAAATATTTGGGTAGTTGTGTGGCTTGGAGACTCCTTGGATGCTTCCGTCAATTTATTCAATGAGTGAGATTTGAATGATTTCATTGTATAAAACATTAGATAACATAACAAATTAACTTTGACCTTGGTATATGCATCAATTAACTTGTACATTTCTAGTCTATTTTAGTTTGGATCCAATGAATTATTTTCTATGCTATAATTTTATGGTTGCAAACCCTTACAATGCTACATTCAACTAGGAGCTTAATATTTGGAACAATGCTTTGAGCCATTAATTGTTTTTGAAAAATATTGTGAATTCCTTGTAAATGAGGTGAAAATAATAGAAACTATGTGTCATAATCAGTCCCAAGTTCGAAAGACCAATGATCTACATATATATCTGATAGAAAAAATGTCATTAAACACTAGATTGGGTAATGAAATTGAAAATCCATTGTAGATGTTAGAAATTTAAGCAATAAATAGGTGATAGGAAGAAACTAGATGGAAGTGTATGGTGGAGATGGATAGTCTCCAACATAGTGACATGAAACATCACAATGGGAAATTGACGCAGATGCACGCGCAGACTACATCCGCTCACAGGATCGTTCAATTTCCAAGTGAGCTGGATTGGCTCCTTTTGATTCCCTGCTGGAATCTCTGATGAAACCCGATCCATAGGTCCTTCTATGTTCTCAGAGGCCTCGCTCAAAATGACCGCTCCCTCTATGCTTTCAATAGGAACGTCAACTTTAGATTTCGGAGTCTCCTAGTTCCTGTTGTCGAGAACCTCCATTCTCATGATCCATCAAATTCTGATTCACCAAAACAGCTTCAACAGTATCTAGCCCCCAGGGCTATCTTCTGGTCCATGTGACCACTGTTCATATAACCACGACCCTACCTCATTCGGGGCTTGTCGCAACTCACTACTCGTGGGTTCGTGTGCCTAAATTCTCAACTCTCTCCTCTCAATCTCACGATATCCGAATCTGCGATAAGGGTATAACTCCCTTCCTGTCAGCGCCTTTCATGCATGACCATCGGCTAGGCTTCCCATTAGCGCCTCTCGCCTTTCACCATTTTTCATGTCAAGAGGTTGGACTTTCTTCCCTTTATCTTACGAAACCCTGAGACATGAAAATTCAACAGGGTGTTGACTTCCTTCAGCTCCTCGCAACTTCATGAATTGGAGCACTCAAAGCTTGGGTTTTCACCCTGCGAACTCCCAAATTCACGAGATCCGAATCTTTGATCTCTTCGAACACTTCGTCGACTCCGCGATTACTGCCACCTGTCCTCCTCGCATGGATGGTCCCGATATTCTCGCAACTTCGCCACTCGTGAAGTCGAAAGACTTCCTCCTCTAACCTTCAATGTCTGATTCCCTGATATGGGCGATCTCGTGACACGTGTCCGCTTCCAAACAAATGGCTTAGATAAAATTCGTTATTTTCACCATGGGGATTCTTGATCTCTTGTCCTCGAGGCTTTCGATATCTCGATTGTTGAAATCCTGATATAAACTCCTTTATAACTTTCACTTCTATTCTGTTGTATGAGGGCTTAACTCCCTCACAACTCCTAACAGGTCTAATGGCTATCGGGTTCTCCGCTCAAGATCTGACGACTCAATTCATTCTCTTATGTGCTTCTTCCGTGCTACCTTCTGGCCGTGATGACCTTTCAACAGTCCAGATTCACCTACAGTTTGAACGGAAAGCTACTGTGCCTCCTCTCGAGCTTCTGCACGTTCCTCCCAGTCTTGGAAGAATTTCAAGTATTTCAAGGTCTCAACCTTTTCCTTCTTTCTTCTCTGTGAACTCTTCGATTTGAGTCCTCCCGCGCGTATATGAAAACACTGCCCCTCTTGAGTTTTGGGAACTCTAAACTATTCAAAGGGTTCTGTAGCTTCTACACTCCTTGTAGTTATGCTCTGTGCACTGAAAGAACTACTCCTCCTGAGATTCACGCCCAAATCCTTGAAGGATTCTTCAACTCTTGTGCCCCTACAGGGTCTCTGTGCACCTAAAGTGCTATCTTTTCTGAGCTTCTCTTCTTGAATCCACAAAGGATTCTAATGTCTGCACTCCTGCAGAGTCTTCGCACACACACAAAGGTGTTGTCTCTTATGAGCTTTCCCACTCCTTAGACCTTAAGGAGATAAAATTTTCTTTCCTTCTCCTGTAGATGGAGAATTATGAGTCCCTCTTGGTACTCAGTCTACTCAAGCAATCTTTTGCTGAGAGTTTCAGGGTGTTCAGTAACCCTGCAAGGATCCTTTTTCTTGGACTCTTCTTCAAATTCAAAACTCAAAGAGTTCTTTTCTCCTATGCCTATCTGCACACCTACTCAATACCCACCTGGCAGAGTTATATAGAACTCACAGCATAGTTTTTGTCTTTTTCTGAACTCACAACTGAGTTCTTTCTTCTGTGCAATCCTTGCACTGGTTCAATGCCCTCTTGGTAGAGCTTCAAAGAACTCAAGAGATTCTGTCTACAGCTGTGTTCCCCCTACACAGCCTTGCCTCCTGAGGTATTCAACAACCTCACAGGTCTTCCTCTGAATCGTTGATTTCAGCTACTGTGCCCTTCTGGCACGTCTTTGTCTAACTCCGCAGAGTTATGAAGTGCATCTATGCACTGGTATCCAGAGACTGCAGTACTCTGTCACGCCCTCCTGGAATGAAACCACAAAGAACCTCTCCAACCCAAAATCAACACAACTCCCTACAGATGAAAACCTACAACATACATATACAACATATAAAGAACAGTCAAGGACATTCATATAACACAGACAATATGCAGGAAAAACTGCTCTAGTTTATATTAATCAAAATGTCTCTTTACAAAGGTGTTCTGAGTGCAGACTATAAAAAGGTCTTGGCTCCTTTTCTTCTTCTCTCTACTCACAGACTCTCTCCTATGAGATACAATTACAATGAAAGATGTTTTACATGGGGGGGCTCTTAGAGCGCTTCCCTCCAAACCTCAACTACCCTATTCAATTACATTCAATGGCTGTCTAGTCTGTTGATCAGATCTAGATCATAGCCTTACAAATATTTAAAATCCTAATTACTTCTACGCCTGTGCAAAGCACAACTTCCCAGCTCAACAGCTTAAACATTTAATCACATTCAATTTTAAACAAAAAATGAGGGTTATGCCTCTCTTCAGCTTTAAATGCGTGCGCTTGACGTGGCTGGCTGGCTGGCTAGCCGACCTGGAGAGATGCTCCTGCATCAAAAATTGAACAAAACAACACACCTGACCCAATGGAAATCCACAAAGAAAGTGTGTGCCATTTCCTTTTTACCGAGGGAAAAATCTATTGAGGAAGTGAGTCTGTTAATACCTTTATCATGCCATTTATTGTTTAGTCGGTGTTTGAAATATGAAAACTAATAAAAAAAATGCATGAAAACTAAAAATTTATTACATCGGGAATATGGTTTGTCAAGGTTTGGTAGAACCCTACAAGAAGGCCTCAGACTCATTCTCCAATAGTGTGGAACAAAAAAAGAAAATAAAAAATTAAGAAAAATATATTTTGATTCTCCTATGTTTAGCATTAGAGATTGTAAAACATTTGTAGTCAATGAAGAAGCTAATGTGATTCAATGTTGAATGAAATGCAATATACCTACCAAGACAAGATAATATGAGTTATATGGTTGTGATCCATGGGAGGTTTCAAAGTTAGAGGATTATGATAAAATTGATTTTGATATGTTGTGTCATTTTGACAAGTTCATGAGACCATATAAGGAGAAAGGATCATATATGAATGATCATTTGGATCTCAAAAATGAGCATCACCCATAATCTCATTGGAAAAGTTGGTCATTCAATTTCCTTTTTGGAAATAGTTTTAATGATCCTCTATTATGAGAGAAGATCCCAATGTCATAAAGGCATAATGGAGAATGGATGAATGGAACATCAATGTTCAAACATAGAGAACATCCAAGCACATACTCATCATATATGGATGGGAGACACCCAATCCAGGTGCCTAATTCCATTATTCATATATATAATAATGTTACATATGATAGAAAGAGGAGAGCCTAGCCTCTACTTGTAGATCAGTCACAAAGTAAAAATAAACCAAGGGAAAATTCCTCATGCCGATAAATTCCGCAATGACCTTATGCAAACCAACGCAAGAAATTATGCATGTCTTCCTCCTACATCCTTCTTCAATTATTTGTCTCACCAAGGCAATATAAGTCACTCCCTTGTGCACATCCTTTACACAATCACCAAACTCATTGTCCTTTCTCCTTGGTTACACTTCTTGGTTCCAAGTCTTGGTGATTCCTGCTTTTTTGTCCATTATCTCATGAGATATCCACCTATTGATAGTCATAAGTGAATCTAGAAATTCATGCAAAAAGTATCATGGTGTTATAAGATGAAAATGTTAAGATGTTTTTTTTTTAATATGGTTAAGTAAAATAAGAACATTGTGATCGTATGAACACATATTTCGTTGGATTTTGTTTATTTAGCAACAAATCCCCATTCTATTTTTTACTTCACCATGTGATGGAGGTAAAAACAACATGGGTCCCCTATTTTTATTTTGGATTTCTAGATCTTCATGAACTATATTATACATTGTCTTTACTTAGAATTTTTTGGTTATGAAGCTCATCTTAATTCTTTTCCTTTTAAAAACTCTAGGTTCTTCAAAGAAATTCTTTGATCTTTTCTTTATCATGTAAGAAAGTTGTTTTGACAATTACAAATTTTCCGAAAACTTGTGCAAATTTCCTTTTTCACTTCGCACAAAATTGTGTTCATGCAACATGTCACACCTAAAACAATTTTCCCTCTGACACAACATGTATTGCACAAAAAAATATTTATTTGTGAAATATTGGATTGTCCTAAAAATATTTCAAACACGACAAATTAAAAATTCAACTAAATTATTTTTTATCGCATCCTTGAAATGTTTCTTGGGGTGAGACATATGAGAAGGAAATATTTTCCTGTAATGTATCACAAGAATCAAACATTTTCACTTGCATGATAAACCTCACAAATTGAAATTTTTTATCCTTGTGGTGGTTGAACATACAAAAGTATTTTTTAGGATGATATGTGGCATTTCCCTAAGTTTTTATCTTCGATGAATAACTTTTATCGCATCTGTTGTAAGGGCTAATCAACCTCACCAGCTAGACCCACCAGTTGACTAGCCAAGTTGACTGCAGTAGTCAGTTAAGTAACGTAATCGACTGGTAACTGTATATCACACATATATATACACTATCATGTAATGGAAAGACAAGGATTGTTTTGGACATATATAATAAAAGTTATTGATGGTTCTCCCCCACTTGCATATTCTCTTCTATATGTTTATGTTTTCTTATATATAATGTTGTAGTGTTTAATGATCTTTGCAAGGATCTACCAGAAACCTTCTCGTACTTTCCTCTAGACCACAACATTGGTTCCATTGCCGATAGTTTTGAACTCGAGCATGCACAAAAAAAATGCACATAGATGCTAACTTTGGAAGACACACATGAATGGTGGGAGTGTAAAGTTATCAATTACATCAAGAATTATGGAAGATTAAATCAACTGATGTTTATTGAAGCACACGCTCAATTCTTCTTAGAAATTCATGAGTGATTTCTACAAGCCATTCCATAAGCATTATTCACATATCTCAATCAACCTAATGCGCAAACCTACTTCCACTGAGTAGTTGATTCACACTTGCTTGGGATGAGAAAGGAATTGAGTGTGGAGGAGATATTGAGGGGGCCTCTTAGGCCTCATAAATTTCATCATATCTATGAATGTAACATAACCATAACCTAGTCATCATACCATTGTAGTCTATCTAGTCAGGATACTTAGATCTCACTCGAGAGACCCGAGTTCAAGTCTCGACGCTATATCTAATGCCGTAGTCTAGATGAAAGTACTAGAAGGTTTCCAACATATCCTTACACAAAGAATTTCACACTAAAACATTTATATAAGAACACATATACATATAGAAGAACATACACAAGTGGGGGAGAAACATCAATAGATTTTATTATATATTTTCGAAACAAACTATGTATTTCCATTACATGATGGTGTATATATATTTGTGATATACATTTACGATTCAATTACATTCCCTAACTATCTGGTCGTTCCAATTGTCTGTTCGATTGACTTCCTAACTGAATACTACATTTTACTTGGCCAATCGATTGGCAGTTCCAGTCGACGAGGCCGACTAGCCCCTATGATCCAGGGGATGAAATTTTGCTCAAAAATTCAAAGTGATTGGAATCACTTCAAATCAAACAAGAGCGTAGGCCTTGTCGTCACGAACCCAACGCAACTCGTTTGGGTTCAAATGGACATCGGATGAGAGAGATATCACGCTATGTTCAAAACGACAAATAGGCAAAAAAATGTGCTAACTGTACAGTCCATACGGATGTTGACGTGGTAGACTGTACGACATGTGGAAGACCGTACAACACATGGTAGTTGTGTTGGTAGTCATTTGGATGAGTTAGTGTATGACACGTGGCTTGTTTGTGGTGAATGGGATGGTGACACGTGGCCCAATCAATGGTCGCCACATGTCACCTAAACATTGGTTAAAACTTATGTAGTTGGCAGGAATTGACCCCGTGACCTTCGGGCAAGGGGATGGCCTTGGGAAGAGCCACCCAACTGGTGCACCACTATAGTGGTTCTTACTATTATATGGTTTTTTTTATATTTGAATTGCGATGTGGTTTGGAATGGGCGCGGACAGGGCTGGGGCTAAGCCCCAACCCCCGTCCATATGTATATATATATATATATGTGACTACCCATGCATGGTTCAAATGGATCCATAACACATATAACTGGTGAGCCATAACACATGATTGGTGGTCAATGTATTGCACGGGAGTTTTATTACCAACGGTTATGAAACCATGCCGACACTTGTCGCTCTATCATTTTATTTGGGACTTGGCCCTTTTATATGCGCGCGAGGTCGTATGGTAGACCATATGCCCAAAGACTTGGCGGTTAGGGGCTGGGCGTTCCCTAACCGTCCTACAGTTCGCATCGTTTGTGCGGTTGCACCTGGTGTTGGGTTTTAACACATATATGCTCGTGGAGGCTAGGTTGAGGAGCAAGAGGTGCATTTTGGTGATCCAGAGACAACAAGTTTGAAGGGGAACTTCCAGGAAGCCTATCTTCTTCAATTTTTGGCCAAACGAGGTGCCGAAAAAGCCTAGTTAGGGGTTTCTGGACATTCTAAAGCCATTGGAGACATATATTTGGCATTTTGAGCATTGTAAAGCATATATTTGAGCACTTTGAGAAAATAATACAAAAGATCCATTAGAAGATGGAC
Organism: Picea sitchensis; assembly: GCA_010110895.2. Lineage (NCBI taxonomy): Eukaryota > Viridiplantae > Streptophyta > Pinopsida > Pinales > Pinaceae > Picea > Picea sitchensis. The sequence continues at coordinate 48,907 of SNQJ01S0111394.1, read as the reverse complement.
CAGGAGATGTAGCCCAAGAGAGGGGTGAACTCCTTTATCATTTGTTGTGTCATGTGTTTTCTGTTCACTGTTATTTGCTGCTATTTATATGCATATTGAATATGCTATTTCTATAAAATTGTGTTTGCAAAATTGATCCATTTTCATTTGAACACATGAATTAAAACTTGCAAATATTTTCAAGCATACAAGTCTTCTTCGTTTTTAGATCAAGTTAGTATCAGAGCATAGGTTTTTGAAGACTTGATTATTTGCAAGTTTTTTGCTTTCTGATGCTCACAAGGTTGAAACTCACAAGAGGAGAAGGTCAACTTGTAGAACCAAGTTCTCATCCTTCAAGAAGGAAGATTATATCATCACCGCAAGCTTCAAGGAGGCATTCACCAAGTATGGCTCATGAAGAGAGTCATGAACATATTCCTACAGAAGATGAAGATCTCAGAAAGGCTTTCATGGAAATGAGAGAAATGATAAAACTCTTGATGGAAGAATACAAGGTTGCAAGGTGAGGCTCCAACCCTTCAAAGCATGAGGGAGACAATGGTGATAAAACTCAAGTGGAAATGGAGGAATGGTGCTTCTCCACCACCCTCACCTTCTTCTTCTTCTTCTTCTTCTTCTTCTTCTTCTACGGTTCAAGACCTCTTCCAAATTCTCCAAAGGACATGGTAAAACTCCTTCACAAATTCAGCACATTTAAAGCGATATTAAATTTGAATTGCCAATGTACAATGGAGATAAATCTTTGAGAGGGGGTAGATAATTGGATTCGTCTGATTGAGGGTGTATTGTAGGATACAAAAATTCAAGATGATGAAACTGGAATCCAACTTGCTTTTTAAAGATTGGATAGTGCAGCACTCATTTGGTGGAATCAAGACTCAAAGGAAGGTTATGAAGAAACATGGTAAAATTTTAACCTCTTGGAATGATTTTATTGTTGCAATTAATAGACAATTTTACCCATTGGCATATATGCAAAAGATACTATGGATTGGCAAAATTTTAGACAAGATAAAAGGACAAAATGTGAAAAGATTTACTCAAGGGAGATTTGGGAGAGAACTTTTGGTTTTGGGGGTAAGGTTGTCTTCTCAAAAAACTACTCAAATACATTGGAGCTTTACATAGTTATTTGAGACATACAATACTCATGTTTAATTCTTCAAATCTAGATTAAGTTTGTATTGAAGACCCTCATTTGGAAGAAATAGGAAGGAATAAAACTCATGAGGGGTAACAAGAAGTTTTTTAGTCATGGAGACAAAGGAAGAGGAAGTTCAAGGGAAATGGAAAAAGAATGTTGGCATTAAGAAAGAGGGAGAACAATTTACATGCAAACATTGTTCAAAGAATGGCCATGACGAATACCATTGTTGGAAACTTCATCATGAAAGAAGACAAAATTTGGCAACAAAGGGAAGTCAAGGCTGTTGCAACCATACAACATGATTTAGGTTACGATTCGGGTGGTAGGAAACAAAGATTAAAACCATGGGTTATCAAGGTAATGGTTCTATTGCAAAGTACTAGTTCTTCAAGTAACATTAATCTCAATGTAACACGACAAGAAAAATAAAGAATCAAACTTTTCACATAGGGGTTCTTTCAAAGAATACCAAGATAGATACTCTATTTGATCTTTGGATCTCAAGCAAACCTTATATTTGAAGACACTGTTAAGAAATTAAAATTGGAAACAATTCCACATCCTAAACCTACCCTCTTGGTTGGATATGTGATAATGCTAAATTACAATTTGACAAGAAGGTGTAAACTTAGGTTTCATCACCTATTTTGTTGATGAGGTAGAGCTTGATGTTATTCCTTTGGATATCTGTGGCATTGTGTTGGGAAGCCCATGTTTATATGATAGAGAAAAGCAATTTTTCATCATCATGAGAATGAAGTATCACTTGTTTAAAATGGAGTTGAGTACATTATTTAGAGCCCATGCAAGAAAGAGATGGAATTTATCACTTGTCAAATGTGGGACAAATGAAGATATTAGTCAATGATAGCAAGAATTTTGTTCTCTTAATGATTAAACCCAAAGATGATATTGAAAGCAAAGTATTTCAAGGTTATGATACAAAGTTGAAATCTGATCTATATATGAGTTTGTTAATCAATATGATGAGATGTTTCGAGAAATAAAATGGATTACTTCAAAGGGGTATCAACATGAAATTCAATTGCAGCAAGATTGTCCTCTTCAAAAAATTGGTATGTACAGGGGAGGTGATCTTGGAGAATGTTGAAATCAAAAACAAATCCAAGATTTGCTTGACAATGGGGTTATCATGACAAGCACATTTCCATGTGGGTCTCCAACACATTAGTTCCAAAGAAAGATGGTACATGTAGGATTATGTGTGTGTTGATTTGGGGCCTTGAACAAGATTATGGTAAAGAATCACTATCCTCTTCCTAGAATCAATGATTTGCTTGATCAATTGAAAGATGCTAAGTATTTTACTAAGTTGTACATGAGAAGCAGATATCCTTCAGATTAGGATTTTCGAAGGAGACACATGGAAGACATCTTTCTGCAAAACAAAACAAAGGTTTGTTTGAGTGGATGGTAATGCATTTTGGACTTTGCAATGCACCTGCTTCTTTCATGAGAGTTGTGAATGATGTCTTAATGCCTTTTCTTGATGATTGTATTGTGTCTACTTGATGACAGTCTTTTAGAAAATCTAAGTGAAGAGCATGTTAAGCATGTGAAACAAGTTTTGGATGTTTGAAAAGAAAGTTGTTTTGAAGATGTCCAAATGTGAGTTTGGAAAAACTTCACTTATTTACTTAGGGCATATTGTTGTGGTGGGAGGTGAATTGAAAATTGATCCTCCAAGGTCAAAGTCATATTGGAATGGTCCAAGCCCAACAATGTAAGCCAGTAAGAATTTTTGGGAGCAACCCAATATTGGAGAAGTTGTGCTAGATTTTCTTCCATTTGAACCTCCATTACATGCAGTGACAAGTGTCGAGAGCAAGTTTTTTCAATGGGGAGGCAAGAAACAAAGAGGATTTTGATACTTTGAAAGAGAATATTAGCTCAGCGCCAGTTCTTGCACTTCAAAATTTAAGAAAACCTTTTGAAATCAAATGGTTGCAACAATTATGCAATGGGGTAGTCTTGTTACAACATGGTAAGCCCATTTGTTTTCATTCTAAAACTTTTAATGGTGCCATGATTAACTATCTACTTATGATAAGGAGTTGTATGCATTGGTGCAAAGTGTGAAAAAATGGAAACATTATTTGTTTAGGAAAGAAACCATTGTTCACAACGATCATCAACTTGACTGCAATCACTTGCAATCACAAACAAAGCTAGAACAAGAAAGACACTTCAGATGTATGGGTTTTATACAAACATTCCACTTAGTGGAAGTAAAAGGTATAAGAAGGGAATTTATAACAAATTTGTTGATACATGCTTTCAAAGGCCTATTATTAGTGCTTCTTTTATTCTTAAGCATAGTCCTATCATGCATGAGAGTTATGTTGAGCAATATGCTTTAAATCTTGATTTAAAGAAGTATATACGACTTTGTGTCATTCTAACCATGTTGAGAATTGGATTACCATGTGCATGATAATCTTTTTGTATCATCTTGGCAAGCTATGTATTCCATAGGGTGAGAAAGAATCAACATAATAAGAGAGAATCATTCTTCTCTTATTCTTGGTCACTTTGGTGTAAGCAAGACAGGTGGCTAATTTGCAAAAGTACTACTATTGGCCTAAAATGAATGAAAGTGTTTAAAGATATGTTAGAGGATGTTCGCTATGTGCCTACAAGTAAACCTAGTAATCGAAGTTGGGTTTGTATACTCCACTTCGGTTCCTTCTTGTCTACGGGAAAGTATTTCTATGGACTTTGTAGGAGATCTACCTATGTCTGGCGAAATCATGGTTGTCTTTATGTTGTGGTTGATGATTTAGAAAAATGTGTATTTTGATGCCTTGTAGAAGTAGGTTTATAGTGAAAATGACACACAGTAGATGAATCACCCTATAATACTCATCAATGACATGAATGATTTTTTCTTTGTTATTGAGTTTTTTGAGGTCGCGAGAGAAATCACTTGTACATGTAATGAGTTCCTTCCTTATTGAGTATCATGATCATAGAAGAAGAATAGGGGTTGGTAATAGGAAATTCTCTTCCAAGTTCATAGTGAGGGTTTTCATCATTTTCTTCCTCTCAATATTTAAAATCGTTCTACTCCTCAAGTTGACTCTTCTATCACAATAACTTCTCACACGAATTTGATGTTATAACCGAGGCATGCGATTTAATGTCACCAATGGATGAATTAAATTTCCCACCCCAATTCCCACCTATAAATATCGATGAAGCATATGGCTTCACCTCATTATTTTTTATGTCAAATCATTCAAGAAATCAGAGCCCCATAGTTGAAGCGGCATACCCAACTCTAGAACTTCAGAAATTCACACCTTCGAGAGTAAAATCTTTGTGTAATGTATGTGTGTGACATTGTATCTTTTTGTTTTATCAATAATCTATTTACAATAATTAATTGTAAAAGGTTAAAATCTATAGTGTATAAGATTCAGTATAAAAATATTGGCAATACTAGGGTTATGGACATTATATCCTCTCATATATACATAGTTATGTTTTACGAAAAAATAAAATTAAGTGGGTGGTATTGGGAAATGGACTTGTACGAAAAATTATAGTTAGGTAATATAATCAGATTAACAAACTTCAACTTGATGATAATAATAGAAAAAGTATATCCTTATATTTGAGGTCTCATTGGTGATGATCACAATGCAATAAGATTTCTTAGGAAATAATAAAAAATCATTATGGTATTGAGGAATTGCTAACAATTCTACTCCCATGCCTCCCTAACCCATGTTCTTATCATGATATCAAGTGGAACCTCACCCATAAAATTCACAAGAAAAATGTGTTTTTACATGAAATATAATAATTTTCATATTAATTAACAATAATATAGTTTATTGGATGTAGTTTATGTGGTTGGGAGGAATGGTTGTTACCCTCCTCACCCAGTTCAATTCCTTGTGAGTGGCATGTTGTTTCATTAAATGGGTCTATAATATGTTCTTCTTGTTAAGCCTGCAATATTTTGAAAATACTTTGCCTCCCTATATTCTTTAGCGGTTTTCAGGGGGGTTTTCTATGGACATGGCGAGCTACCAATATCAAGAGACCGTGTGTTTTAAATAAATTATAATTATATTCATACTAATAAAAAATTATGTGAATGAGAATTTTAATGGTTGGATTTTCATATCCTTAGAAACCTTAAGAAAAATATTCCAATGTGCATCATCGTTGTTCTTGTAATTACCAAGAATAACACTATCATGCACATTTATAACATGAATTATACCCAATGATCTAACATAAGAGTTGGGGATATTATAATAGGTTCCTAATGACCCCATGGGAACTGGTAACAAGATAATACTATGTCAATGTGATCAATGAAATAAAAGGTAATGGTGAAAGGGATGGATTTGGGATGCATGCATAGGGTCATTGCATTTAAAGGTGATTTTTACAATCTAGTATGAGAGAGAGATATAATTCCTTTTCTACTTAACATGGTGTTGACACGTGGCATTTAAAAATATTAATAACAATTGTTTCCATGTCAGCGATAAATGAAATATTTGAATGTCACCTTAAGTTAAAATAAATGTATCAACATATATGCATACATGCATGTATACATAGAAGAGAGAGATATAGGATTTACATATATTCTTTATGCCTGTGTGTCTCACATGGATTTGACATGTTATATATATATATATATATATATATATATATATATATATATATATATATATATATATATGTATATATACTCTCTTTCTGCTATATATATATAATCATCATAAATACATCTTTAATACGGATCCTCAGAGTTTAAGGTGAAAACTTTTTTTAAATTGAAAAAACTTGAAAAAGGTGAAAACTTTTTTAAATTGAAAAAACTTGAGAAAAAATTTGCAATTTGAAAAAAATGATATTTTCCAATGTATGGTATATCCAAAATTAAAAAAAAATCTATGATGATTACATTACATCAACATTAAATTTTTACATCTCAATTTTAAAATTTTAAAATTATCATACAACTTCCTCATTTAAAGTCATAGAAATATCATTCACTTTCATACTTTAAATTAAAGAGGCATTTTCATTTAGAATTATGAAATTTATTTTTTCTTTAAATAGCTCACCCTTCCAATCATAGAATAACGATCTCCACAAATTTAGTTTTTCTTTAAATAGTGACCTCCACAAATTTAATCATCAACCACCCCCTAGAGAGACAACTGATCTTCGGAGCAGGGTTAAAAATTGAGCCCTGAGAGGAAACCACCCATTCCTTTAGAGTTTTCTCACTTAAATGTCATCCATAAGATTTCCCCACAATGATTTTTTCTTCCATTTCAATAAATTCAACTATGGATATATATTCCCCTAAAACAACATTTTTAACCTCTCTAGAAGCGGCCACACATTTTTTTCTCTTTCGATGCTTTGAACTAGAGACATTTTCCACAGGAGATTGATGAATCAAGGGAGTCACAGCTCCTAGGATCCCCTCAAATACACCATCCTATCCATTTAGATTTGAGGGGGGGAAAGTTTGGAGCAATAAAACCTTTTGAGTGCATAAATAAACCTTTATATGTGGACGAGCCTGACCCTATATTATAATAAAGACTAGAAGCAAGAAAGTATGCGTCCAATACCTGAAAATCACTAGGGCTTTGAACCTGAGAAGTCTAATCCAGACCTTGAAATCCCTTGAGTTTTTGAACTGGTACTGAAAGTCCTTGCAAAAGGGAGCTTGGCAAGGAGGGATCCAGAAAGGTCCAAGAAAGCTGAGGTGAAGGCGATGAAGACAAGGGTGCCTAAAAATATGATAAAGAAAAACCCCCTCGAGACAAGAAAGCCCCTATGAAACCAGAGTGTAGCAAAGAAGAAAGAACTGAGAGTTGGGAGTGAAAAAATACTAGGGAAAAATCCCTAGAAGGTAGAGGCTCTAACACCGAACCAAAAACAAAACCATCAACAAAAACTTTGGAGACATGGGGAGGATGAGAAACATGATCAGAAACCATATACTAATCCACCTCTGACAGACATGAATCCAAGCGAAAAAAAGAGGTGGATATGACAATTGATTTCTCCCAGGCCAACAGTTCAGAAGGGTCCAGAGAATAATCCATCTCATCATTATAGATTGCCATATTTAGTAAGAATAAAACCACAGGCAAGCCTGATCACCAGACAAATATCTCTAAACCACCTCCAACCACGGGTTGTTTACATATAAGACTAAAAATATGTGGGCTCATGCCTGCGGGAGAAGAAAAACGTAGAGCCCCTCAAAAATCACCTTCTAACTAAAATTATCTATTATTAAAAATAAAAAATTATAGATAACATATCTCTAATTTTATTTAATACATAGTTGAAATATTTTATAATTATTTAGTAACTAGTTGATATCTCTTATAGTGTAATTTTAGTGAAATAATCCAATACCTTCAACCATGTATTTTATAAATAAAAATTGCAAATTCCAAATTCCAAATTTTATATAGTACATACTTGAAATCTTTATAATTATTTAGTACAGAGTTGGAACCTTTTATAATGGAATTTTAGTTCAACAAGGATGGTTGCATAACAACAAGTCTATGCCTTCAAGGATGGGCAGGGACTGGAATTATAAAAAAGGATGAAAATGATTTAGTTGTTTAATGCTTTGTTGGGAAAGTTGATTGTAATTATAAGAATGGATGACATTGTTATGGTTGTTTAATATTTCTTTGGGAAAGTTGATGTGCTTGAAATGATTGTCTTCTGGTTTTCTGCTTCTCTTTTTTTGCAAGCAAGACTAACATATTATTTGTTCATTAAATTATCTCAATTTTCAATACGAGATCACACTGGTAAACTCACGAATAAGTGACAACTCTATGTTTTTATTTAAGTAAACATGACATATGACAAGGAGAAGGTTGCTCTTCTTTTCTGTGTGCTCCATGAAATCATAGTTTAATTAGACATAAGAGCATTGGAATTCCAAATTTGTACATATAAAACTCCTTTCTTGGAAATCGAACTCATGTCGTATTGAACCTTTAGTTACATAAATATTTATTCTAGAAGTATATCGTAGGAAATTGTATGCATTTTTTAGTTTATTTGAATGATTAAATTTAGTTTCAAATAAAGCTTAACATGTTCTCTCCAAATTAATTAGCATGAGGAAACACCTTAGACAATGATGTGGTAGTTTAATAGTATAAACTAATATATATTCATATGAAGCGTTAACGCAGCACATAAATTTATGGTATATAATGCACATTAATCTTTCTTTAGTGTTTGCAAATAATAAACAAAAAATGGAACACAAAATTAATGGTTTAGTGTTTACAAATAACATAAGATAAATCACACTCCAGTGAGATGTTCCCTATGATTTGTTTTCTGACATGTATGGTTCTATTGTCTTTTGAAATAATGGTGATGTAATATCTAGGGTGGTGTTGGGCGGCATGGACAATTCTAGGCCTTCCAATGGTCACTGTGTGAAAATCTATGAGAAAATTTATGATAGAGGTAGAGCCTTGATGCTCTTTTAGGACATAAGCCTCAAAATGAATAATCACTGTAAGGTGTAACAATCTTTAAGGTATTTCACATAAACTTATATTCGTAAGCAATGCCCAGTCCTCTCTAATAACACCGGGCTCTCTATTTTAGTATCAATTCTAGTTATTGCAAAGATAAATTAATGAGTTTATTAGGATTGGGTTCAATAGGTTAGGGGAAGAAGAACACAATTAAGATTGGATATATTCCTTGAAGTGTTTATTGATTTCCTTCAAACAGTTTGGATTTGCATATTGTTTTTACAAATATTAACTTCATTATCCACTTAAATCACATACTCTAAACTCTAATAAAGATAAGAGTTCTCCTTTCCAATAGTCACTATAATCTGCATAGGTTTTTTTGAAAGCCAAGAAAGAGCATAAAACATTTGTTATAAAGATTGATTTATATATATTAAATAACAATTTATTGATTTATTTACTTGTTTTTTCATACACATAAAATTATTAAAGTACAAGACGAAAACAAAAAACACTCAAAAAATATTTTATTTTATTAATAAGTTGTGTAGAGTTGCTCTCCGAAAGAAGATATCACACTATTTCCAAATATTTATAATTAAAAAATAAGTAGTTAATAAATTAGTAGCTATGGATGAACCTTCAAGTGGTTGAGTCAACATTTTTATGATAGTAAAATATATATAAGTTATGACAAAAAATTTCTCGAGTCATTGCCATAGGGCATTTATATATACAACCATACCTATACTATATAATATTGATTGATTGTTTTTCATTGCTGCTGCCCGGGTGGCCTTTCTTTCCTAGGTGATCAATAGTATAGGATTGAGGGAGGATTGTTGGTTGAGGAGGGAAATATATATATATATATATATATGTGTGTGTGTGTGTGTGTGTGGTGTCACTTGAACTCTTGATACAACCAACAAGTCAATGCCCACAATCATATAAGGGGTGGGCCTAGGCTAGCGTAGTTGATGTAGTTGAGAAAGACCGTACAACCTTATAACTAGGTTAGCCATTAGCCATTAAAATATCTTTGATAACTTATCCAACCTTCTCCCAACCATACCTTGTTCCAGTTAATTGCACATGCCACTATTTAATTTAATATTGAATATAAAATAAAAAAGAGAAAACCAAAAATTAAAACAGACATTTAGTTAAAACCAAAAAATAAAAGCGATATGAAGGTAAGAATTTATTATAAAATGAAAGGTCAAGGATCGAAAGTTAGAAGAGATACGTAAATTACTCTTTTTCTCACCAAAATTTTCATGTTCCTTACGTGCTTATTGGTTCATACGGTTGTCTCTAATAGGTGGCTTAGGGTGGATCATCACACTGGTGGATATGGTTTCACGTGTTTTCACAAGTGTTCTCGCTTGTTCCATGATGAGAAAAGTCGTATACAATTTTCCTAGATGTGGATGATATTAGGCTAACTGATGATTGGCCGATAAAAGGTGTGTTCTTATGAATATACTTGACTATCAGGGGAGACTGATCATCCATGTGTTTTACATGCTAGGAATTAACCATATAGACCTCGGGAGACACTGTATCTGGACTGAAGGCTTGGAAATAAAATGGATTTAGTAAAAAAAAAAAAATAGTGAGAATTGAAAAAAGATAAAATTAAAAAATTATTAAAAAGCATATCATAATATAATAAAACAATTAAAAAATGATATCTAAAGACATTATTAAAAGCAAAAAGCTATTTTGGTGGCACTTTTATTAAAACCTGCATAAAATAAAAATGATAAGCATGACACTCCCAAGTGTCATTTTAAGTAGCCAAGTGTAATTTCAAGTAGAATTTTATTGGTTGATCTAGGAGGATCTCAATGGCCACCCTCCTATTACAACTAGCTCAAAACGGTTCATTGGTAATTTACTATTTTTAGTAGTTTTTGCGTTCCTAAACTTCCATGGCCATTTTGAGGGCCTAAACGACATTTTTTCACGATCGAGCACCTCAATAACTATTAAAGGATTTGATTGAACCCCCAAAATGAATATCCTCATCGATACCTTTCCAATGAGCCATTGTGTTCCCCAAATAGAGTTCATATGCCAAAGTTACACTCCCGGGAAGTTGATACACCAAAGTACCCAAAACAGGGTCCAAAAAACTGTTGGATTTTCATCTTCCGGTGTTAGGGTTTTGGATTTTATTTATGTTAAAAAGGCCTTTGGAGACTCATTGTAACATCCATGTTCTTATGAATGAGCATATCCATTACATATCTTCTCGAAGATAAGTTATCACCATTCTAGCGAGTCTTTCACTCTGTAATTTTACAGTTCTGTACATTTCACTCATTAATAGATATTGTGTATTATTGTATATTTGTGCCTCTTGTTATATACATCTGATATATCTCTGTTATATTATCGGATCTCTTTCCATATCTCGGTATATTTTTCTATTATATATCTACTCTCATTTCGTGCTCAAATTAGTCTGGATCAGTGGTCTTAGAGCAAGATGCTCTTAATCGTTTTTCAGTGCATGTCCTCGACGAGGTCCAAGTATAGAAAGTTGGGTCTCGATCTTGTCTCTCTTGAGGACAATCGTTCTTGCACACGCAATAAACCATACATGGTGGAAGAAAATAAAAATGACAAAGCGGAAGATTATATTAATCTATTGTTTGAGAAAGCTCTCGTGCGATAGCGGGATGAAATGATGGAGAATTTTTCCCACATCCTTCAATGTCTTTTGATAAAAGCAAGTGCATCTTCATCTAGAGGCCACTTTGGAGGCACTTATCCTTTCAAGGTACAAGTTAATTTTGATATTCTTGTATTTGAAGGTCAGATAGATGCGGATGCCCTATAGAAATGGTTAAATCTGCTAAAAGGTTATTTATCTATTCACAAATTTTATGACAGGGAAGATATCATATTCGCACTCATTAAGGATCTCCCCCATCTCAAAAATTGGTGGGAAATTTAATGGGAGAAGTGTTCCATAGAGGAGTCTGGAATATATGGGGTCAAGCCCACTTCAGATTTTTTTGTGGATGCAGTCAAGGAAAAATATTACCATGTTGGTAACTATGACAACCAGAACATGAAATGGACCACACTGCAGTAAGAGAGGGGCCAAAGAGTATCGAAGTTCACAAATAATTTCCATACCTTGTGCACAAAACTATGTATCAAAGAATCTGAGCGACATTTGATTCTGAAATATCGCAGGGATCTACATAGGTGCATCCAAACTGAAATGGGTTTTCTAGACATCTCATCACTGGGTGTTGCTTATCGATATGCTGTCAAAATCGAGAGGAAATTTATCCATGATAGAAAACGGGATTTCAGGTCTACAAATCCACAACAACCAAAGTATGGTAAAGACGGTCCTTACAACCAACCTCTAGAAACCCAATCCAAGCCATATGAAAAGAAGGGTAAAAAAAAGACAAAGAAGGACACTAGAAAGTGGTGCGATTTACAAAAATTACCCTAGCACAAAACTAATTAATGTCGCTCAAAACAATTATTGGTTGCCAAGATCAAAGAAAAGGATCCAAACCTTGATTCAGAATATGATTCATAAAATAATTGGAGAATATAGATCATTGACGTAGACCCCACTACTACTGTCACGAAAGCAAAAATTCAATCGGAAGAACCAACAAATCCTGAAGAGGGGGATCACCTTTTTCATTTACAGATGTGGGTGAATGGGGCCCCATTGCATTTTATTGTTGATAGCGGAAGCCATAAGAACCTCATGTCAGCAGAGGTCGTTAAATATTTGGGATTGTCGACAACACCACACCCACAACCATACAACATCGGGTGGATTCGCCAAGGATAAGATCTCCATGTTAGCCAACAGTGTTTATTTTCATACATCATCCAACCCTTCAAGGATGAGGTATTATGTGATGTTTCCCCACTGGATGTCTATGATGTTCTTTTGGTCCAACCATATATGTGGAAGTATCGTGCTATTTATGAGTCTCGACCCTGTAGTATCATTGTTACTCTAGGGGGTCATCTCTATAGGATACCAGAATTAATTTTAACTATTGTCCCACCAAAACAATGCCTCAAGGTAATCTCTCATACTGTAAAATTCAGCCTCTTCACAATCTATTCAAAAGGTGAAAAAAAGGACACTGCAACCACTGCAGCCTTGGCCCAAGACCTTTCTTTCCAACAGAAGTAGATTGCAGAAGAGAAAGAAGATATTGTTTCTTCACCTACAATGGTACCTAAACACTACCCAGTCAAGACAAGATACAATAGGTTGGCTGAACACAGTCATCTCCACCATCAACAAGTTCATGATAGTCTTCAACAAGCTGAGCAACACGACTTCTCCAGCAAGGAAAGCAACTCACCAAAATTCAGATTCAACAAAAACTTTCCCCTCTCCCCCAGGAACTCAATACAATGGAGAATATTGATTCCTAAGGAGGTAGGATTTATCTAGGAGGATCTCGGTGTCCACCCACCTATTCCAACTTTCTCAAAACAGTTCATTGGAAATTTACTAATTTTAGCAGTTTTTTGGTTCCTAAACTTTCGAGGCCATTTTGAGGGCCTAAACAATTTTTTTTCATGATTTGGCACCTTAATGACTATCATTGTCGATACCTTTCCAATGAGATATCGTGCACCCCAAACAAAGATTGTATGCCAAAGTTACACCCTTGGGAAGTTGATAGAACAAACTACCCAAAATGGGGTCCACAAAACTGTTGAATTTTCATATTATGGGGTTAGGATTTTGGATTTTCTTATGTTAAAAATGCCTTTGGAGCCACATTGTAACATCCATCTTCTTTCGAATGTGAGTATCCATCACATCTCTTCTTAGAGATAATTTTTCACCATTCTCGTGAGTCTTTCACTTTGTAATTTTACTGTTCTGTAAATTCACTCATTAATAGAAATTGTGTATTAATGTATATATGTGACTCTTGTTATATACATATAATATATCTTTGTTATATTATTGGATCTCTTGCAATATCTTGATATATTTCTGTATTATATCTCCTCTCTCGTTTCATGCTCAAATTAATATGGATCAATGGTATCAAAGCAGGTTGCTCTTGATCATTATTCAGTGCATGTCATCGACGAGGTCCGAGTATAGAAAGTTGGGTCTCGAGCTTGTCTCTCTTGAGGAAAATCACTCTTGCAAGCCCAAGAAACCCTCCATGGTGGAAGAAAATAAAAACAACAGAGTAGAAGATTCAATTAATCTATTGCTTGAAAAAACTCTCATGTGACAGAGGGATGAAATGATGGAGAATTTTTCCCACATCCTTCAATGCCTGCTAACAATAGCAGGAACATATTCATCAAGAAACCACTTTGGAGGAACCTCTCCTTTCATGGTACATATTAATTTTGATATTCTTGTATTTCAAGGTCAGATAGATGTGAATGCCCTAGAGAAATGGCTAAATCTGCTAAAAGGTTATTTCTCTATTGACAATTTTTCTGATAGGGAAAATATCACCTTCACACTCCTTAAGGCTCTCCCCCATGTTAAAAATTGGTGGGAAACTTACTGGGAGCAAAGTTCCATAGAGGAGTCTGGAATATATGGGACCGAGCACACTTGGGATTTTTTTTTGGATGCAGTCAAGGAAGAATATTACCCTATTGGTAACTATGATGACCAGTACATGAAATGGACCACAATGCAGAAAGAGAGGGGTCAAACAGTTCCATAGTTCATAAATATTTTCCATACCTTGTGCACCAAGCCTAGTATCAAATAATCTGAGCAACATCTGGTTCTAAAATATTGCGAGGCTCTGCATAGTTACATCCAAATTGAAATTGATTTTCTAGACATTTCATCACTGGGAGTTGCCTATCGATATGTTGTCAAGATCGAGCATGAATTTAGGAACTAGAACAAATAGGATTTTGGGTCTGCAAATCCACAACCAAAAAAAGTAAATATGGTCCTAACAACCAGCATCCAGAAACCCAGTCCAAGCCACATTAAAAGAAGGGTAATAGAAAGACAAATAAGGACACTAGAAAGTGGTGTGATTTCCATAAAATCCCCTAGCACAACACTGATGAATGTCACTCAAAAAAATCATTGGTGATCGAGATCAAAAAAAAGGAGCCGAACTCTGATTCAGAAAATAAGGGGAAAAGAAAGATCATCGACATAGACCCCACTGCTACTATTGCGACCACAACAATTCATTAGAAGAACCAACATATCCTGAAGAGGGGGAGCTCCTTTTTCATTCACATATGTAGGCGAAGGGGACCTCGCTGCATTTAATTTTTGATAGAGGAAGCCAAAAGAACCTCATCTCAGCAGATGTCTTCAAACAGTTGGGATTTTCGACGACACCACACTCACAACCATACAACATCAGGTGCCTTCGCCAAGGACAAGATCTTAATGTCAGCTAGCGGTGTTGATTTTCATACAACATCCATCCCTTCAACGATGAGGTATTATGTGAAGTTGCCTCATTGGATGTCTGTGATGTTCTTTTGGGCCAACCATATATGTGGACACACCATGCTATTTATGTGTCTCGACCCCATAGTGTCATTGTTACTTTGGGGGGTCATCTCTACAGGATACCAGAAGTAATTCCCATTACTTTTCCACCAAAAAAATGTCGCAAGGTAATATCTCATACTCCAAAATTCATCCTCTTCACAATTTATTCAAAAGGTGAAGAGAAGGAAATTGCAGCCACTACATCCTTGCCCCAAGACCTTTCTTTCCAACAGATGCAAATTGTAGAAGAGAAATAAGATATTGTTTCTTCACCTACAATGGTACCTACACACTACCCAATCACTCCAATATACAACAGGTTGGTTGAACAAATTCAACCCTGCCATCAACTGGTTCATGACACTCTTCAACAAGCTAAGCAACGCGACTTCTTCAGCAAGGAAAGCAAATCACCAAGATTCATATTCAACAAATGCTTTCCCCTCTCCCCTAGGAACTCAATGCAATGGAGACCATTTTTTCCTAAGTAGGGAGGATTTATCCAAGAGGATCTCGAAGGCCATCCACCTATTCCCACTAGCTCAAAACAGTTCATTGGCAATTTACTACTTTTAGCAGTTTTTCGGTTCCTAAACTTCTGGGGCCATTTTGAGGGCCTAAACGATGTTTTTTCACTATAGGGAACCTCAATAATAATCAAGAAATCTGATTGAGTCCGCAAAATGAATCTCTTTGCTGATACCTTTCAAACAATCTATCGTGTGCCCAAATGGAGATCGTATGCCAAAGTTATGCCCCGGGAAGTTGATACACCAAACTACCCTAAACAAGGTTCGCAAAACTATTGGATTTTCATCTTCTGGGGTTAGGATTTTGGATTTTATTTATGTTAGAAAGGCCTTTGGAGCCTCATTTTAACATCCATCTTATTTCGAATGTGTGTATCCATCACATCTCTTCTCAGAGATAAGTTGCCACCATTCTAGAAAGTCTTTCAATCATGACTTTTACAGTTCTGTACATTTCACTCATTAATAGAAATTATGTATTATTGTATATCTCTAAATATTATTATATACATATGATATATATTTTTTATATTATTGGATCTCTTGAAATATCTTGGTATATTTATGTATTATATCTCCGCTCTCATTTCGTGCTCAAATTAATCCATATCAGTGGTGTTAGAGCAGGTTGCTCTTGATCATTTTTCAATGCATGCTCCGACAAGGTCCGAGTATAGAACATTATGTCTCAAGCTTGTCTCTCTTGAGGAAAATCACTCTTGAATTCCCAATAAAACCTCCATGGTGTAATAGAAGAAAAATGATAGAGAAAAACATTCTATTAATCCATTGCTTGAGCAACCTCTCATACGATAGAGGGAGGAAATGATGGATAATTTTACCCACATCCTTCAACACCTGCTGATAACATTAGGTGCATCTTCATCGAGCAACCACTTTGAAGGAAATTATCCTTTCAAGGTACAAGTTAATTTTGATATTCTTGCATTTGAAGGTCAGATAAATGTGAATTCCCTATAGAAATGGTTAAATCTTCTAGAAGGGTATTTCTTTTCTCACAATTTTTACGACAGGGAAAATATCACCTTCTCACTCCATAAGGCTCTCCCCCATGTCAAACATTGGTGGGAAACTTACTGGGAGAAACATTCCAGAGAGGACTTTGGAATATATGGGGCTGAGCCCACTTGGGATTTATTTTTGGATGTGGTCAAGGAACAATATTACCTTGTTGGTAACTATGATAGCCAGTACATGAAATGAACCACACTGTGGCAAGAGAGGGGAGAAACTATGCCGAAGTTAAAAAATACTTTCCATACCTTGCACACCAAGATGGGTATCAAAGACTCCGAGTGACAACTGATTCTAAAATATCGTGAGGATTTGTATAGGTACATCCAAACCGAAATCAATTCTCTATACATCTTATCACTGGGAGATGCCTATCGATATGCTATCAAAATCGAGCATAAATTTAGACACCAAAACAAACAGGAGTTCGGGTATGCAAATATGCAACAACCAAAGTATGGTAAATACAGTCCTAACAACCAGCCTCTAGAAACCCATTCCAAGCCAGATGAAAATAAGGTTAACAGAAAGACAATGAAGGACATAGGAGATCAAAGAAAATGAGTCGAACCCTTATTCAGAATTTGATTCAGAAAATAACAGGAGAAGACCGCACTACTATTGATGCGACCGCAACAATTCAATCAGAAGAACCAACAGATCCTGAAGAGGGTGAGTTCCTTTTTCATCCATAGATGTGGGTGAAGGGGACACTGCTACATTTTATTATTGATAGAGGAAGCCATAAGAACTGCATCTTTGTAGAGGTCATCAAATAGTTGGGATTATTGACAGCACCACACCCACAACCATAAAACATGGGATGGATTCTCCAAGGATGTGATCTTTGTGTCAGCCAACAGTGTCAATTTTCATACGACATCTATCCCTTCAAGGACGAGGTATTATGTGATGTTTCCCTATTGGATGTCTGTGATGTTCTTTTGGGCCAGCCATATATGTTGAAGCACCATGTTATTTATGAGTCTCAACCCCATAGTGTCATTGTTACTCCGGGGGGTCATCTCTATAGGATACCATAAGTAATTCTGACTGTTGTCCCACCAAAACAATGCCACAAGGTAACCTCTAATACTGAAAAATTCAACCTCTTCACAATATTTTCAAAAGGTGAACAAAAGGACACTACAACCACTACAGCCTTGGCCCAAGATATTTATTTCCAAAAAAAGAAGAGAAATAAGATATTGTTTCTTCACCTACATTGGTACCTACACACTCCCCAGTCAAGCCAAGATACAACAAGTTGTTTGAATATATTCAACCCGACCAAGAACAGGTTCGTGATAGTCTTCAACAATCTAAGCAGTGTGACTTCTCTAGCAAGGAAAGTAGCTCAACAAGATTCATATTCAACAAACGCTTTCCCCTCTCCCCCGGGAACTCAATGAAATGGATACCATTGCTTCCTAAGGAGGGAGGATTGATCCAGGAGAATCTTGGTGGCCACCCACCTATTCCAACTAGCTCAAAACAATTCATTGGCAATTTACTATTTGTACCAATTTTTTGGTCCCTAAACTATGTTTTTTCATGACCATGAACTTAAATTACAGCCCAAACGCACTAATTTATCCCCCAAAATGAATCTCCTCGTCGATACATTTCCAACGATCTATCGTGTTCCCTAAAAGAAGATCGCATGCCAAATTTATGCCCTTGGGAAGTCGATACACCAAACTAACCAAAATGGGGTCCACAAAACTGTTGGCTTTTTATCTTCTGGGGTAAGGGTTTTTTATTCTCTTTATGTTAAAAAGGCCTTTGGAGTCTCATTTTAATATCCATATTCTTGTGAATGAGCATAGCCATCACATCTCTTCTTAGAGATAAGCTACCACCATTCTAGCAAATCTTTCACTCTGTAATTTTATAGTTCTGTACATTTGACTCATTAATAGAAATTGTGTATTACTGCATATATATGCCTTTTGTTATATACATATGATATATCTATGTAATATTATTGGATCTCTTTCAATATCTCGGTATATTTAAGTATTATATCTCCACTCTCATTTCGTGCTCAAATTAATCTGGATCGTTGGCACTTGTCATCAATCCTTTAAAGGACTCTACTGATGGCTCTCATAATGATGGGTGTAATGCTTAAAAGTCCATGTATGTTTAAGCTGTTGTTGGTAGTGACATTGGTGCTTCTAGGTAAATTAATTCCATGAAAATTGATGCTATTGTTTTTGTTGGAAACTTCTTTTGGTGTTGCTTCATGGGATGCACATAATGTCAGAACAACTACAGATGTACTAAAACACAAAACAGGAAGAGATGCTAGGTGAGATACTGGTGGTGGGATTTCAATGACTAGTGGTTCTTGAGCTCCTAGATTGACTAGGACTAAAAAACTAGTGGTTCTTGAGTTGGTGGATCGATTGATTCAAATTTTGAATCTATAGACTACCGAATAAATCACATCATGAACTGTTGTTGGAACTGTAACTAAGACTGCTTCTTTTGCATTTATTGTTGTTGGATTTGGTGACACAAATGTTGGTCTTTCTACTTATTCTATTTTTTTCTCTTATCTACCTTTTCTACTGACGAGATGTTCGATCTACTATTGGTGTTCCCACCTGTCTTGGATCCCTTCATTTCCATGCTGTGTAGCCATGGGATATACATCCTAATAGGTAGTCGGGAGATGGGAGGAAATGCACCATGGGATATACGTCCTAACTTCCAGGAAAGGACATAACAATTGCTTAGAGAAAAAACTATGTATTGAAGGCAACATGAACAAAACGAACATGACAACTGATTAGGGAAAGAGAAGCAGAGGTTTTTCATCTTCCAATAGACCCAAGAGGTATCAGAGAGAATAAATGCATCACAAAGGACATGCTTTCTAAATCAATGGAAGATGCAGGGATCACAATACTCCCTAGTTCAACCATTCAATCAAAAATCTTGAATTTTTTTTCGGCTTGAGTAAGGTTTACAAAACACATGCTCTAAGATCCCCCTGGAAAACATGTCCATGATGGACAATGTATGGGTGAAAATTTGAGAATCTCCATCCTTCATTGCAACACCTCCAACACTCTAATCTGAAAACAATCAATAAGATCCTAATCAGACAAGGTGAAAAGCCTCACCAAAATTGACATAGGAGGGGAAGGATATGATTCAGATCAAGTGATAAGTTGGTCCCCGATATCAACGCTCAATTCTCAGTGATGTGCATTAGGTTGAAAACTTTAAGGCGACGCTTAAGTCTCGTTGATGTGCATCAGCTTGAAAATTTTAAGGCAGTGCTCAAGTCTCAATGATGTGCTAAAGTTTAAGGCGGTGCTAAAGTCTTAGCAATGTGCATCAGGTTGAAAGTTCAAGGTGCATAAAGTAAGGAACAAGAGAGATCCCAAAAACTGAGGTAAGGATAAGCATAGATAACCCTATATTTCTTCTTCTCAAAGATCAATCACACAACTTTGTTTTATTTATATAAAGGGAAAGGAAGCATGAATATCCCCCACCCTTCCCATACATGGTTGACTTTGCAGAGGTATAGAGAATAGGTTTTTGGAGTCGGACAGGTTCTTCTCATGATGTTTATGTGCTTTGTGATTATTGTAGCTTTGGAGGACCCATGATTGGACTGGAGAAATTTTTTGACAATCAAGTGAATGGAATCATGGAGCATTCATTGGAATCAAATTTGTGGATGTTGGATGGGTGAGGGATAAATTGTGTAATATCCACTTTAAACCAAATAAGGTACGCATGCCATAAAGTCCCTCTTTGGTGCTTTTTCCTATTGATGAATGATAGATATTGATTTTAGAATATAGTTGGTCGTAATGTTGGTAATGAAGGTGGCACAGGTAGGAGATGGAAATCAATGGGAAGGGGTGATGAGCTAGAAAGGATCAAATTTAAATGGGCATTTAGTGGCTGGAAAATTTATCAAAAAACATGATATAAGTGCCATCTACTACCTAATTGAAAAAATAAGGAAACAATACCACATAACCTGGTAATGTTTCATCCATCTCATGCAACGATTTCTTCGGTAAAGAGACAACTATTTGTCCTATCAATTGCTCAAAATAAGTTTCTTTCAGAACAATCCTTCGAGTTGAGATCCTATGAGCCCTTCGTACAAAGATTTTCATCCTACACACTGAAATATATTGAACTGCATACATTCATTCAATACATTAGCTATGTATGTATACAATTTTTTTTTTTGATTCATTAAGCATTAGCCATGATAACAATTCTAAAAATCAATGTAGGATTACCCCAAGAACAATCCTCGAATTCTTGGTGGCAACTTCTATTTTGTAGAAGTCAAGTACACAGTGCCATGGAGTCTTTTTGGGGAGAGTGATTCTTGCTAAAATTGGGTGGAGAAGAGAGAGTTTTAGCATGACAACATCCTCAAAATGAAAATGAATATGTTTGCATGC
>SNQJ01S0111394.1:11177-27682 GCA_010110895.2 Picea sitchensis | reverse complement strand
CCTTTCTTATGCTTGGTTGTGAAATGAGACCCCAACACCTCCTTTTATATAACAAAAGGATGGTTATTTGGTTGGGGGATGGGCTATAACAGGTGAATTGGTTGGTAAACCTCCAATAGCCCATAAATTCCACCAAATTCCTTACAACTTCTTAATTTTTGCAACTTTTGAAGGTATACACAGGTTGTATAGTGTTAAAAAAGCATATATACATGAGTTTTCTAGAATGGAGTAGGTGTATGTACATGGGAAGTAGTGGTACAGGGAGCGTACATGCTCTAAAAATTGCTTTTTTAAGTAGATCACCTCAACACTGATTTGGAAAATTATGCAAGTAAGAAGGTCAATTCCATGTATACATGAGTAGGGAATTTTAGGGATATAACAAATGCCCCCTAATGTATGAGGTCATAAGAGAAACTAATGGCTGAAATACATTAAAACATTTTCATCAATGCACAAAATCGAGTGAGATCGGGACCAGAGTTCGGGAGGTGCCATTTGCAAAACAACAATTGTCTCTCTGAGGCAAGCATACCCATTCTTGGGATGAACTAAATCATGGTTTCCAATCAAATACACTGCATATCCATGTCATATAACTATATTAAGTGTATATGCAAACAATACACAACGAATCTACATCTCAAAATCAGTTGAAGATATGCAAGTACAATATGCATCTTCAAGAATCTAGTGACATCTGTAGTTGAAGATGAAGTCTTCATAGCTCTAGTAACAAATTCAAGATCTTCAAAACTCAAGTAGGATTACAATGGGAGTGTAAAACTAACTTCTTTGAGGTCTTCGACAATCCGTGGGGAAAAGACTAGAGGATATCGATGATCAGGTAGAGAACTTTGTCAATTTTGAATCTAAACTTGACTACACTTTTGGGATGGTTGGAATATGAAAGTAAAGAGACAAACTATAGAAAGGATAACTCAAGTTGGGTAAAAATTCCCTTGGACAAAAGAATGAAAGATGATTAGACTCATACAACATGACATTGACATACATTTTTGATGGAAGAGGCAATAAAAGCTCTCCATATGTTTGGCAGAGTAACCAAATGGAGGAGGACCCAAATCTATGTAGTGAGAACAACTTCCGAAGGTCATACTAGATCCCAATGATTGACAAACAAACAAAAGGATGTTCTTTGTCCAAGGGCGACTATCTTTGCTGCCGAAAAAAAAGAATGTATATATAGTAAGGATAGGAAGGATCCACATATATATTATATCCATATACATCAAAGTTTTATTCATGATGAAACATAGCTACTCAAGTCTTATCATTTTCCCTTTTTTCTAATTGTATGTGTAGGTGTTATCACGCAACCAAACCGAATCCCCTTCTTGTTCACATTCTCACAATACTTTATTTCTTTTTTATATGTCACATAAAGTTTTTCTTTGTATGACATATTGAATCTCCTCAAGATTTCTACCTCTAGTCAACCTTTTATTGTATTGCATGGTCCCAAATTTTATTTGTGTGGCACGTTGTGCTTAAAGTTTTCACCATTGGAACATGTCGCACTAAAAATCGTTTACACGTGTTACAAAAATGATAGGTTTCCAAAAGCATCTCATCGCAATACTTTATTTTAGTGCGATACACTCAAAACACAGTTTTTTCTATCGTCACCTAAAAATGACCATCCCAATCCCTCAAGTAGAATTTGTTGGCAATGTTTTCTCATTTAACTTTGTGATTTTTTGCAAAATATACTTTAGAACCATTAATAACTTACAAGGATCATACTCTTCTTTACTTTCATTCGGGTGCTTAGTTTAAAAAAATTTGAATAATCATAAGGAAATACTTCATGTTCATGGTGAATTTTCCAAAATGCAGCCACTAGATTCTTCAACTATAAGGTTCTTTTGCAAGAAGTGAAATCCATCAATTTGGTGTGATTTCATGTGTTTTTTCATACAAAAATGAAAAACAAGTTTCTGTATAGGGGTTCTCTACTCTACGTTTTTGTATTTAAATAAACACCCTTCCTAAAAAAAAGTGTAACCATGTATTAGATTTTGAGTATAATACACTATCTCACGACCAAAGTTACATAAAATGATTTCGTAGAGGTAGAAAGATTGAGGAGATGTGATGTGTCACACAAATAAAAACTTTGTGAGATAAAACGTAAACCACACTCAACCATAGTAAAACATTTCAATTAAAGTCAACCAAGGTCAATCGTAGTCAACTAAATTCAACTATAGTCAACCATAATCAATGAAAGTTAATCAAGTTAAGGATGACCCTAAAAAATGCTAAAACATAATCGACCATGGTCAACTATAATTAACCATATTCAGCCATGGTGAACAAACATCAATAATGGTCAAGGAAAGTCATGCTCTACCAAAATCAACTATAGTAAATAATGCAATGTGATATGTTGCAAGTAAAATAACTTTGATTGTGATGCAGTATGTCACCACTAAAATATCTTTGAATACAATACACGACGTCACAACTAAAATAACTGAGTGCGATACATTGTGTCATTATTAAACAATTGATAAAGCGGCTCACTTCACCAAGAGCCAGAAGAACTCTTTCAACACTAATAAGAATGATTCACATATATCTAGTATATAGATATACATCAAACTTTTATTCACGATCAAACATAGCCATTCAAGTCTTATCATTTTTCTTTATCACCCAACTAGGTTAAATCCCCCTTCTTTCTTACATGCTAACAAAACTTTTGTTATTTGTTAATCTGAAGGAGGAACTTTCACAGAAAGATATCCCATCAATCACTAAGTAAATCCCATCGATAAATTAGCTAGATCGAAATATCTGGAGAACCATTCCACCCATCAAATGCTATAAACTCTAATTGGGCTTCTAAGGCAGGTTTGGCTCCTACTATTGAGTTAAAGGGATCTTGTACCCCTCAACAAAGTGTTATTAAAAACAACGCCTATAAAGAGGAAGTTGCATGTTTCTAAGCAAAAGAATGAAATTTCCTCATGATTGACGGAGTGGGCGGTCTACCACCTTAGGTCAGAGACCCAAAGCAATGAATGACTAACTGACTATGGAAAACTAGGGAGCACAGAGCACACACTAAAAGTTCCTAAAGGCAAATCAAGGAGATGACTAACTAGTGGAAAGGACAGTTACGCCAATAGACACTAGAGAAACTAACCAGTGCAAGTGTAACTCGAACATGGAAGCACCCTCGAGGTATATTCTGTGAACCACAATTTGAATTCCACCCTAGGTACAGTGGTATACCCCCACAGTCACCTGTGTAAGTGTGTAAAATATAGGAAACTAAGTTTCCATCTTGCAGTCAGTCACCGGGAGGATATAGTCGACAGTCTGGAAGATCGTAATGAGTAGGATAACAAGTCTGGATCCCTTCAAGGCTGCCGAAAGCAATTGATCCGAGAGACAATTGAG
The DNA here is from genome assembly GCA_010110895.2 of Picea sitchensis. Lineage (NCBI taxonomy): Eukaryota > Viridiplantae > Streptophyta > Pinopsida > Pinales > Pinaceae > Picea > Picea sitchensis. Next base: position 24,247 of record SNQJ01S0111394.1, on the reverse strand, counting down.
GATCTAGAACGAATTTGAGGTCCACGAAGCTCCATAGGAAAATACGATCAATATTTTTCCCGATAAAGACCCTCAATATACAATCCTCACTATGTTCAGTCCAACTTTGGTGGGGTTATCTCCTTTGTGTTTCCTCACGCGACCTCTTGTTTATCCTTTGTGTCAAAGGGGGGTCTCGGCTAACTCTTATGATGTTGGAATTTAAACACTCCCTATCTCAAACTCCACTGTTTGTTTTAAAATTTCCTTGAAGAGTTTCCTCTTCAAACCTAATTCAAGGCCCTAAAACCCTAAACTAGTCGGTGAACCCTAAAAACATAAAGTATAATATATTTTATGTTAATCGTTAATTTTTAAGCTTGATGTGCATAAAGGATGTGGTCATGCAACTAATGGTGTTTTAGACTCTTGCAAAAAAATGAAACTTATAAGAACACTGGCGAAGAAGTATTTTCTTTCTTATTTTTCATTTGAAATGCTTTCAAGATGAGAACAAAACACAGCACTATGATAATTTCTTTTTCTTTTTCAAATAACAATGTAAAGAAAATGCAAAGAAAGAAAGAGACCTAAAAAACTAGGTTTTTTATATTTTCTTCCAATCAAAGCAGAACTAACAAAAGATGTTAAAAGAAACTGATGAATAGAACTCATTTTTATGAAAATTCAAGATAAAAATAAGATAAAAATACTTAGAAACACACATAGACAACAAGGTTTATTTTTTTGATTTTTTGAACTGCTTTAACAAGAAAAACCAAAGTAAAATTTTTTTTTTTTTCGTTTTTCGAAGCAAGAAACAAGAACAAAGAGAAAACTAAAAACAAGATTGATAAAGACCCTAAGCCAATTGTGGATCATAGGGATTCAACCAAGAAACCAAAAGGAGGATCTAAAAATTGAAATCTCTCTCTAAACCATTTAGGGTGACAAAAAACAACTAAGGAACAAGTTAACCGAAAATTTAACCCAAGCTATGGCCAAAGTTAGAGACTCTGACTAGTTCAAGAAAGTCCTAAGAAGTCTAAACTTCTATTAGGAAAGAGACAAACTCTCTCTTGATTAAAAAACACTTTCAAGACACAGAGATGCGAGTTGTTGCATCAACATCCTGTGTGTGTACATGGGCTATCTACTGTGCAAAGCGCGTGTGTACGCGGGTTGACCCGAAACAAGGCACGTACACCTCTGATACTTTTCAAAAAATAAAAATACAAGGCAGCCTAACAAGGAAGGGAAAGATGGTATGCACCTTGCAGGTGACCAAAAACCCTTAAAATACTCAGTAAAATTGACTAAAACTCAAAAGGAAAACAAGAATCCAATTAAGAAAACCCAAAAACACCCCTCTAAAAACCCTAGAGAGACTCCCTAGTATGGTCGCCAATTCTGCTAGCAGAAAAATTCCCCTATAACTATACCATGGTTTAGGATATAGACAAAGAAAATGACCTCCTAAAAGTCAATTTGGTTTCTACACTACCCCAAACATACCAAAATAAATGAACATAAAGTAGTAGAAGAGAAGATAGGTAATTGTACCTTTTATCCAACGTTTGGTGATGATCTCCTAAAGCTTTGTAACTCCAAAGACTGCAATTCTCCTCCCAAAACTGACTTGCATCCAAGATTAGGAAAACAATGCTACAAGCATGTTATTTCTATTCATAAATTAGGGTTATATATCAAATGCTATGTATAAATCAAAGAAAACACATAAAACATCATCATTTTTTACAGGAAAAATAGATTATTTTATTCATTAAACAAAGACTGAAACTTATAATCCTTGTCATCCACCGTTCTGCTAACCTGGTTCGGGATCCTCTTTAAAATGCTCCAAGTGCACCTTTAATAAACCTCTTCTCACAATCTACTAATCACCTCAAGGAAAGGGAATGGATTGAATGGAAGAAAAGGGGTTGAAGAGCAAATGTTGAGGTAGTAACTCACAAAAGGGTGCAAATGATTGTGCAAGGAAGGGAAGTGAAATTGGGAAGAGTTTCACCGTTATCATGCTTGGTTGTGAAATGAGACCCCAACCCCTCCTTTTATATGAAAAAAGGACAGTGTTGGTAAACCTCCAATAACCCGTAAATTCCAGCGAATTCCTTACAACTTTTTAATTTTTGCAACTTTTGAAGGTATACACGGGTTGATTAGTGTGAACCAATCATATATACATGGTTTGTCTAGAATGCACCATGCGCATATACACAGGAAGTAGTGGTGCAGGGCACATACATGCTCTAAAATTTGTTTTTTTAAATAGATCTCCTCAACAGTGATTTCAAAATTATGCAAATAAGAAGGCCAATTCCATGTATGAATGAGTAGGGAATTTTAGGGATATAATAGATTCCCCCTAATGTATGAGGTCAAAAGAGAAACTTATGGCTGAAATACATTACAACATCTTCATCAATGCACAAAATCGAATGAGTCGGGGACTAGAGTTCGAGAGGTGCCATCTACAAAACAACAATTGTCTCTCCAAGGTGGGCATACCCATGCTCTGGATGAACTAAATCATGGTTTCCAATCAAATACATTGCAGATCCATGTCATATAACTATATAAAGTGTAGCCACGATCAATACACATCGGATCTACATTTCAAAATCAGTCGAAGATATTCAAGTACAATATGCATCTTCAAGAAGCTAGTGACGTCTGTGGTTGGATATGACGTCCTCGGACCTCAAGAAACAACTTCAATATATTCAAAACTCAGGTAGAGGTACAATGGGAGTGTTAGAATCACTACTCTGAGGTCTTCGACAATCCGTGGGGAAAATACTGGAGGATCTTGATGCTCAGGCAGAAAACTTCGTTGATTTCGAATCTGAACTTGACAGGACTCTTGGGATGGGTGACATATGAAAGTCAAGAAACAAAATTAAGAAAGGAAAACTCAGGTTGGGTAAAACTTCCCTTGGAAAAAAGAACGAAAGATGATCAGATATAGACAACATGACATTGACATAATTTGTGATGCAGGAGACAACACAAACTCTCCATATGTTTGGAAGAGTAACCAAATGGAGGAGGACACAAATCTATGTAGCAAGAACAAATTCCTAAGGTTATACTAGATCCCAATGCTTGACAAACAAACAAAAGGATATGCGTTGTCCAAGGGAAGCTATCTTTGCTGCCAAAAAAAAAGAATGTATATATAGTAAGGATAGGAAGGATCCACATATATAGTATATCCATATACATCAAAGTTTTATTCATGACAAAACATATCCAATCAAGTCTTATCATTTTCCCTTTTTTCTAATTGTATGTGCAGGTATTATCACCCAACTAGACCGAATTCCCCTTCTTGATCACATGCTCAAAAAACTTTATTTCTTTTCTATATGTCGCATAAAGTTTTTCTTTGTATGACATATTGAATCTCCTCAAGATTTCTACCTCTGGACAACCTTTTTTTGTATTACATGGTCCCAAATTTTGTTTCTGTGCGGAACATTGCGCTTAATTTTTCACCATTGCAACATGTCGCACTAAAAAATCATTTACATGTGTTACAAAAAATATGGGTTTCCAAAAGCATCTCATACCAACACTTTCTTTTAGTGCGATACACTCAAAAAAAAAAAAATTCTATCGTCACCTAAAATTGACCATCCCAATCACTTAATTAGAATTTGTTAGCAATGTTTTCTCATTTGATTTTTTGCAAAATATACTTTAGAACCATTAATAACTTACAAGGATCATACTCTTCTTTACTTTCATTTGGGTGCTTAGTTTAAAAAAGTTTGAATAATCATAAGGAAAGACTTCATGTTCATGGTGAATTTTCCAAAATGAAACCACTAGATTCTTCAACTATAAGGTTCTTTTGCAAGAAGTGAAATCCATCAATTTGGTGTGATTTCATGTGTTTTTTCATACAAAAATGAAAAACAATTTTTTGTATAGGGGTTCTCTACTTTGAGTTTTTGTATTTAAATAAACACCCTTCCTAAAAAAAGTGTAACCATGTCTTAGATTTTGAGTATAATACACTATGTCACGAACAAAGTTACATAAAAGGATTTCGTAGAGGTAGAAATATTGAGGAGATGTGATGCATCACATAAATAAAAACTTTGTGGGATAAAAGGCAAACCACACTCAACCATAATAAAACATGTCAGTTAAAGTCAACCAAGGTCAACCATAGTGAATTAAATTCAACTATAGTCAAACATAGTCAATGAAATTCGATCAAGTTAAGGATGACCCTAAGACATGTTAGAACATAATTGACCATGGTCAACCATAATTAACCATATTCAACCATGGTGAACAAACATCAATCATGGTCAAGGAAATTCAACTATAGTAAATAATGCTCTAGCAAAATCAGCCATATTAAATAATGCAATGTGATATGTTGCAAGTAAAAGAACTTTGAGTGTGATGCAATATGTCACCACTAAAATATCTTTGACTACAATACACAGTGTCACAACTAAAATAACTTTGAGTGTGATACACTGTTTCATGACTAAACCATTGATAAAGTGGCTCACTACCCCAAGAGTCACAAGAACTCTTTCAACACTAATAGGGATGATTCACATACATAGTATATAGATATACATCAAACTTGTATTCATGATGAAACATAGCAATTCAAGTCTTATCATTTTTTTTTATCACCGAACTAGGTTGAATCCCCCTTCTTTCATACATGTTCACAAAACTTTTTTTATTTTTGATATATCACAAATAAGACGAAGTTTCATGGCATCTTTAACCATTTTCAACCATAGTGAAACATGATCAACCTTAGTGAAACATGATCAACCTTAGTGAAACATGATCAACCATAATGAAACATGATCAACCTTAGTCAAACATGATCAACCATAGTGAAATGTGATCAACCATCGAAAATTTGAAGTGATGTGATAAAGACAAGGATGCCATCAAGATAGAAAGTTCAGTGTGGTGCGACGTATCACACGAACAATATTTTGGTGTGATACATTGTGAATGAGAAAAACTTTGTCTCATGTGATGTTTGCACCCAAAGTGATTTTCTCAGCGACATGTCATCAAACTCAAAAGTTTAGGTAAGTGTGATAAATGAAACACTGACACCATGTGATATGTCACAACTGAAGACAAATTCAATCTTATAACGATGTACTGTTTGCACCTTCAAGAGAAATTCCTAGTAACGACAATAATATGAAAACCCCTCTTGAATTACTTCATCATTCCATTTTCCCATTAAGGAATATATATATGGAAAAAGAAAATCAAATATGAATAATTTGTCATAACATCTTTTAGAGTTTAGAAATGCATTAACTTAATTTGCAATCTATAAAATAAAAAATAAATAAAATGCAATTTTTATTATATCAAAGATCCCAAATTAAAATGAATATACAATCATAAACTTATATATTTTAATTAATAATTGTATTATGAAGTTAATTTTTGATGATTTTAATTACTAAAAAAATCACTAATTAATACATGTACTAAAGAATTCATCTTTAATAATTGGTATTATTAAAAAACCAACATAAAATAAAATGCCAAATAGACTAAAGAAGGCCTTCCAACTAAAATTATCTATAATTAAAAATTACACATAAAATATTTCAAATTTCATTTAATACATAGTTGAAATCTTTTATAACTTAATTTTAGTGTAATAATCCAATACCTTCACCCATGTATTTAATAAATAAAAATTGCAAATAACATATTCCAAATTAATACATAGTTGAAATCTTTATAATTATTTAGTACATAGTTGTCACCTTTTATAAAGTAATTTTAGTTCAATAATCCAATGTATTTTATATTATCATTAATGAAAAGCTAACTCATATTTTAATTTTGCAAACCGCTTATTTTGAGAAGTCTCGGGTTCAATTGATTAAGGCAAATTTGTGTGCCAAGATGCCATATGATGACTCTGAACACAAGGCCATGAGTAATATTGTTGACACCTTAAAGAAAATTAAAAAACATATAGATTGTAAAAATGGGAGTATAAATAGGTTGAACCACGACCATAACCTAAAGAAACAACCAAAAAGTTGAAAATGGAACCCCAACATAGTGAAAAGCACTGAACTTTAATTAATATTGGTCAACAAAGACTTCTATAAATTTGTCCATCAGTTAAACAGGTTATACACGCATTGTGTGATTCTCTCTATATTCTGAATCCGTAGTCTTCATGACCTACAATTATCACATGCTATTCATTTAGTAATGGGAGAAAATATATCATCGAAAGAGACCCCACTGCTACTTTCCCAACCACAACAATTCAACCGGAAGAACCAACAGATCCTGAAGAGGGGGGGCACCTTTTTCATTCTCATATGTGGATGAAGGGGACCCCACTTCATTTTATTGTTGATAGCAGAAGCCAGAAGAACCTCATCTCATCAGAGGTCATCAAATAGTTGGTATTGTTGACAACACTACACCCACAATGATACAACATTGGGTGGCTTCGCTAGGGATGAGATCTCCATGTCATCCAACAGTGTTGATTGTCATACGACATCGAGACCTTCAAGGATGAGGTATTTTTTATGTTTCACCACTGGATGTCAGTGATGCTATTTTGGGCCAACCATATATGTGGAAGCGCCATGCTATTTATGAGTCTCGACCCCATATTGTCATTGTTTCTCCAAGGGGTCATCTCTATAAGATAGCAGAGGTAGTTCTGACTATTGTCCCACCAAAACAACGTCGAAATGTTCTCATACTGCAAAATTCATCCTCTTCATAATGTTTTCAAAAGGTGAATAGAAGGACACTCCAACCACTATAGCCTTGGCCCAAGACCTTTCTTCCCAACATAAGCATATTGCAGAAGAGAAATAAGATATTGTTCCTTCGCCTACATTGGTACCTAGACACTACCCAATCAAACCAAGATACAACAGGTTGGTTGAACATATTCAACCCCCCCAACAATAGGTTTGTGACAGTCTTCAACAAGCTAAGCAATGGAACTTCTCCAGCAAGGAAAGCAAATCACCAGGATTTATATTCAACAAATGATTTCCCCTCTCCCTCGAGAAATCAACACAATGGATACCATTGCTTCCTAAGGCGAGAGGATTGATCCAGGAGTATCCCAGTGGCCACCCACCTATTCCAACTAGCTGAAAAACGTGTTTTGGCAACTTACTATTTTTAGCATTTTTTTGGGTCCCAAACTTTCAGGGCCATTTTGAGGGCCTAAACGACATTTTTTCACAATGTGACACCTTAATTAGAGGCAAAGGCTCTACTTGAGCCCCCAAAATGAAGCTCCTCATCGATACCTTTCCAACTAGCTATTGTGCACCCCAAACGAAGATCATATTCCATTCTTACGCCCCCAGGAAGTTGATACACCAAACTACCCTAAACGGGGTCCACAAAAATGTTGGCTTTTCATCTTCTAGGGTTAGAGTTTTGGATTTTATTTATGTTAAAAATGAGTTTGTAACCTCATTGTAGCAATCATTTTCTTCTGAATGAGCATACCCATCACATATCTTCTCAAAGGTAAGTTGCCACCATTCTAGCAAGTCTTTCACTCTGTAGTTTTACAGTTCCTTACATTTCACTCATTAATAGTGTAACACCCCATATTTTGACCTTAGATAATTAGAACTTTTATTTTACTCATCTTAGTAATTCATTGCTTAGCATTTGTTTGGTCTTGGTTAGATTGAGATTGATATTTGAGATATGTACATATGAACCTATTTATGTTTTGCATGAAATTAATTTTATAGTATATGGTCATGATGATGATAGCTTTTTTATTTTTTTAACATGAAATTTAAAATGTAGAATTCGATACATAGATTCCAGTTATGGTTGTGTTGTGAATGCATAAAAGATGCACGACATGATAAAAATAAACATACATCTCTTAATTGAACGTTGATACAGATATGAATCCTTATATGAAATTATGATGTATATGCACGGATATGAGTTATTGGTGAACTAACCTATATAGGTTAATGAGATATGTGATGGACAAATTACTATAGTCCTAAGGACGCGCAACTTTCCCAGAGTGGTTGTTTGATGATGTGACTCTAACAACAATAGTTGCAAAGTATGGCTTGATGTAGGGTGTTGACCCTAGTTCTATGAGGAGGGGTGGAGGTATATCCCACCGTTTATCCTTTGAAACCTAGAGTTGTGGGAAGGTTGTGTGAAGTCACGCTCCCCTAGATATGCGATGGAAACTACTAATTTCCTGTTGGGGAATCTTGGTCAATATGTATGACACTTCCACTTATGGGTTCTATATGTATGAAACGCTCCATCTTAGTTCAGCAGAGGAAAGGATAGGATGGAAGATGGAAGTAGGTCAGGAAGGAAGGATTCTTCGATGTTAGTTGAGAATATTGATTGGGTATTATATGTACCACTATTGTTTACTTACTTCATTCCTGCCATGTTTAAAACCCTCTTTTGATTCCCTTTTTATATTTTAAGTGTGATAATGAGTTATTGATGAATTATTGTAATATTGTTCGTTAAGATTATTAAATGATGCATTACTTGATTCGTTGTCCTGCATGCATTGGTGTGATCATATAGGAACTATACAATAGAGGTAATGGTTGTTTATCATTAATACATGCATGCGATATGTGTTCTCTAGCTATGCACACATACCCTACACATGTACACTAGTACAATTAATTAATATATTAATTATTAAGCTAGATTATTTACTAGTTAATTGAATTCTTATTGACTATGTAAATTATATTGCATACAAAATATCTAGAAGCATTAAATACCTTCTTTGACTTGATTGATGGTTGGTATGATGAATTAAATGAGCATGGTGGGTTGTCAAATTGTCTAATTGAATTAATTAGCTAGCATGAGAAGAAAGACCTTGCATTTTATTTATTGTTGTTTTATGCAAGTCATTTATATTTTAGTTTTATTTTATATTTTTCCCAAAAATCTAGATAAGGGAGGTTGATGGTTAATAATGAGGGTGGTTGAGGAGATTTGGGGAAGGGGAAATGAAAACTTGATAAATATGAGAGGATGTTGAGAGGTTGGACAATTCTTGGAAGATGTAATTCTTGTGATAGTGTTCTTAGAGCATTTGTGATTTGTTGTTCTTGGAGTCACGGGCATGGAGGGAAAAGAAACTGAAAGGTTTCTTGGAGCTAGGAAGTCTTTTAGGCTCCTACTTGACTGGGAGGATTCCGTTGTTTCACTATGGGAAAGCGGGAAATGAATGCTTGGAAGCGCCCACAACTACATTACAATTGATGAGCTTTGACAAACTAAGGAGGAGGTATTTTTTGGTGGTATTTTGTTATTGATATTTTGTATATACTTTTGTTTTAAGTTCTAAATCTTAGAGTTAACCTATTACTTATTTCATCATGTTATTTAGATTTAACATTGTGAAAATGTAGAAGAATTGTGTAAATCAAAATCAATGAAATTAAGTTAAAACAAAGTTGTTATTCTGTATGTATTTAATGAATGATTAATTTCTTAGCAATATGTATAGGGGTGATACAAATAGAAATTGTGTATTATCTCATATATTTGCCTCTTGTTATATATCTGATATATCTTTATTATATTATTTCCTCTCTTGCAATATCTTTGTGTATTTCTTGATTAGATCTCCACTCTCATTTCATGCCGAACATAATCCGGATCAAACATAGTCAATGAAAGTCGATTGAGTTAAGGATGATCCTAAAACATGATAAAATATAGTTGGGTAGTGTTAACTATAATTAATTGTATTCAACCATGGTAAAAAGACGTAAAAAATGGTCAACCAAAGTCAACTATAGTAAATAATTCTCTACCAAAGTTAACCATATTAAATATTGTGATGTGATATGTTGCAATTAAAATAAATTTGAGTGAAATGCGATATGTCTCCACTAAAACATCTTTGAATACGATACATTATCTCACGACTAAAAGAAATTTGAGTGCAATACATTATGTTGCGACTAAACCATTGCTATGGTGGCTTGCTTCACCAAGAGTCACATGAACTCTTTCAACAATGATAGGAAGGATAGACATATATAGTATATCCATATACATCAAATTTTTATTCATGACGAAACATATCCAGTCAAGTCTTATTATTTTCCCATTTTCTAATTGTATGTGCAAGTGTTATCACCCAACCAGACCGAATCCCCCTTCTTGTTCACATGCTCACAAAAAAAAAATTCTTTACTATATGTCACATAAAGTTTTTATTTGTATGACATATTGAATCTCCTCAAGATTTCTACCTCTAGACAACTTTTTTTGTATTGCATGGTCCCAAATTTTATTTGTGTGTGACATGTTGCGCTTAAATTTTCCACCATTGCAACATGTCGCACTAAAAAATCGTTTACATGTGTTACAAAAAAGATGGGTTTCTAAAAGAATATCATGCCAAGACTTTCTTTTAGTGTGATACACTCAAAACAAAGTTTTTTCTATCGTCACCTAAAACTGACCATCCCAATCCCTCAACTAGAATTTGTTGGCAATGTTTTCTTGTTTGATTTTTTTATTTTTTGCAAAATATACTTTAGAACCATTAATAACTTACAAGGATCATAATCTTATTTACTTTCATTTGGGTTCTTAGTTTAAAAGCCTTTGAATAACCATAAGGAAATACTTCATGTTCATGGTGAATTTTCCAAAATGCAACCACTAGATTTTTCAACTATAAGGTTCCTTTGCAAGAAGTGAAATCCATCAATTTGGTGTGATTTGATGTGTTTTTTCATACAAAAATGAAAAACAAGTTTTTGTAAAGGGATTCTCTACTCTGAATTTTTGTATTTAAATAAACACCCTTCCTAAAAAAAAGTGTCACCGTGTATTAGATTTTGAGTATAACACACTATGTCATGACCAAAGTTACAGAAAATGATGTCGTAGAGGTATAAAGATTGAGGAGATGTGATGCGTCACACAAATAAAAACTTTGTGTGATAAAAGGTAAACCACACTCAACCATAGTAAAACATGTCAATTAAAGTCAACCAAGGTCATCCATAGTCAATTAAATTCAACTATAGTCAAACATAGTCAATGAAAGTCCATCAAGTTAAGGATGACCCTCAAACATGATAAAACATAATCGACCATGGTCAACTATAATTAACCATATTCAACCATGGTGAACAAACATCAATAATGGTCAAGGAAAGTCAACTATAGTAAATAATGCTCTACCAAAATCAACCATAGTAAATAATGNACCCTCAAACATGATAAAACATAATCGACCATGGTCAACTATAATTAACCATATTCAACCATGGTGAACAAACATCAATAATGGTCAAGGAAAGTCAACTATAGTAAATAATGCTCTACCAAAATCAACCATAGTAAATAATGCAATGTGATATGTTGCAAGTAAAATAACTTTGAGTGTGATGGAGTATGTCACCACTAAAATATCTTTGACTACAATACACGAAGTCACAACTAAAATGAATTTGAGTGCGATACACTGTGTCATGACTAAACCATTGATAAAGTGGCTCACTTGACCAAGAGTCACAAGAACTCTTTCAACACTAATATGAATGATTCACATACATAGTATATAGATATACATCAAACTTTTATTTATTATGAAAGATAGCCATTCAAGTCTTATGATTTTTCTTTATCACCCAACTAGGTTGAATCCCCCTTCTTTCTTACATGCTCACAAAACTTTTGTTATTTGTGATATATCACAAATAAGACAAAGTTGCATGACCTCTTCAACCATTTTCAACCATAGTGAAACATGATCAACCTTAGTGAAACATGATCAACCACAGTGAAACGTGATCAACCATAGAAAATTTGCAGCAATGTGATAAAGAGAAGGATGTCACCAAGATAGAAAGTTCAGTGTGGTGCGATGTATCAAACGAAAAATATTTCTAGCTTTGTGATATCCTTTTCCATATTTCTTCATAGAACATATCACAATCCCTCAAGATTTCTAGCTCTGTGATATCCTTTTCCATATCGCACAATGCCAAAGGTTAAAAGATCATTAATTGTGCCCATTGCCAATAGGTGTACCCCCATTGCCAATAGGATTTAATAAGGATTTAAGGTTAAAACATCATTAATTGTGTCCATTGCCAATAGGTGTCAATAGGTGTGGCTAAAAGATCATTAATTGTTCCCATTGCCAATAGGTGTACGCCCATTGCCGACAGGATTTAATAAGGATTTAAGGTTAAAAGATCATTAATTGTGCCCATTACCAATAGATATATGCCTATCGATATAATTATTAGCAAGGAAGGTAATGAAACCATTCATTATTAAAAATACATTCATTGTTATTTTGTAAAAAAATAAACATAAAAAAATAAAAGTAAACCTAAAAAAGTAAACATGTTGGACTCAAGCTCTCTTCTTCAATTGTGGGGCAATCATTGTTGTTTTTATTAATTGTGAGCTAACATGTTTTGATTGCATGTATAGGACGGGTGAATTTAAATCAATGGATTTATAGCAGATTTAACAGTATTTGTTATTAGAATTTCTTCATGCCTTATCACAATACTGAACCTTAGCAGCTGATACTGAGAAACATGTGCCCTGTGGATACAATATATATAGAACCTGAGGGGGCTGATCAACTCTAAAGATCATCGCATTTATAGTTTATAATGTTTGCTCATTTATTAAATCTCATCTTCCAATCAAATTATCATGGTAAGGTAATGTCAATTTTGCATGTGTTCTCAAGTCTTGACATTTATCTCATATTATAAATTAAAAAGGCGAAAACCAATTTTCATATAGATTTATAAAATTTTATATAATTTCTTTTTAAATATAAGTTAAATTTGGCAGATTTAACAGTATTTGTTTATAGAATTTATTCATGCCTATGCACCATTCACAACATTTGTATCAATCTCATGTTAATTCGGCCTAATACACTTCGTAATCGTTGTATATCACTGCGCATACAGTAAGAATCTGACGTAATAGTTAATCTACCGATTTTGAATTCAGAAACTCAATCTCATATTATTGTTGACATTACA
>SNQJ01S0111393.1:48341-77274 GCA_010110895.2 Picea sitchensis | reverse complement strand
TTGTTTAATTGCCATGATATTACTTGTTAATTTGCAATGATAAGGTTGTTTTAATTGCCAGGGAATTGATGATGGTTGATTCACAATTTTAATATTTGTTTAATTGCCATGATATTACTTGTCAATTTGCAATAATAAGGGTCATTTTAATTTGCAAGGTCAATGATGATGGGTGATTTGCAATGCTACTATTGTTTAATTGAACGGTTCGGGATGATGTCTAAGCTGCAAGGTTATTATTAGGTTAAATTTGCAATGTTAATGATAAGGTCTAAATTGCGATGCAATGTGGGTTAGGTTATTCCAATGTATGGTATTAAATTGGAAGGAAAGGCAAGATAATAGGGAAAATGTAGATGTTCGAGGGTTTACCAATATGGTATGATATCATTGCTCGCTTATGGCAATTAACAGAAAAATGCAATGCGTTGTGCTTATTGTTTGTCCTTGAACTCGTTCCTAATGACTTATAACTAATAATGGGGGTTGAGATTATAGGCTTTTACCTTATGATAAGTCTTCGTCGGTTAATGATAATTAATGGAGCAATTGGTCTTGATTGATGTCTTCGGGTCCTAATAGTGGTTGGTCGATTTGAGTCCTCCTGACTTGCGTCTCCCGTAGAGGTCATGATTGTCCGTGATTTTGTAGTACTTGGTGGTATTGTATTGCGTAGTCTGTTCATGTCGGGCGGGATCTAGAAACCTCTTGTAGCTTAGTATTTATGTCTGTGTGTAAATCCGGTGGAAGGAATCCAGTGCCGTATCAAGAGTCCCGGGCTGTTTAAAGGCACAGTTCCACTCTTGCGACACACTCTGAGTCGTATCAGTAGTCTTGGGCTGTTTAAAGGCACAGTTTCCACTACTGCGACTCTACTGTTGGATTCTTTCATTCTGTGACAGTACTGTAACTAACCCCTGGTGTCTTTTTCTGCTTACAGCTGCTAGTTGCATGCCTTATGTCTAGGGGCGTTTATTTCTTGTTTTCACTGTGATATGTCGGGTCGTCTTGATTGTGTTCGTCTTACTTGCATCTTGTTGGTTCGAGTGGTGACGTAGAGTCGAGGGGGTTGTTTCTTCTACACGCACGCACACACTTTAAACAAACAAACAAAAAAAAAAATTGCAATTGTTTTCGGAGTTGTTGTCGTAACCAGGAGGGGTGTTACATACATGCCAGCTTAAATTCATACCTGTGAAAAATGTTTATTGAAAAAATTACGATTCTCCATCCTTTGGTGTCTGGGCCTATAGGATGTTGGTTCTTATCTATTTTGAAATGATGACTCCCTAATTGAAACTACTCCCGGAGATTTCCACTGTATATGCCAAGGGCATCCATGCTTCTGAAAACTTTGAGAAATCTTTTTCCCCATACAATCGGTAGAATAAAGCCATTAAATAAATATAATTCTCTCTGAGGTTTATCATGTTGTACCAGCCATTGCTCATGTTTATGACCTTCTTGTCTTATTTCCACCATGAGGCTAGTAACCTATTGGTGTCATGGAACTCATAAAATCTGACCACAAATTCTGTATTTATCCTTTCCTCTAGGTCTTTGATCATGTATTATTTTTGGACCTCTACTGGAAGAAAAACACCAACACATTCTCCCTCTTCATTATTGACTATGCATTTCATCGCGTCTGTTTGGTCAATTATCCATCCTTAGGTTTTGATGCAGGGAAAAAATGGGGTCCGACAGGCCACCATATGTATATATGATCACCTAATGTTTGGGAAAACATGGTCATCCAATATCCTTATGTCTAGGTCCCTGTGAGGTGTAAACTCCAGTTAATCTTCCTGATTTATTTTATTAAAAAGATATCCCCAAAGTGGGAGCATTACTTTAGATTTAGTGCTCGCCTCTGTTTCGCTGAACATCAGAGGTTGGGTAAACTACTTTTTCATAGAAGTGTGGATAATTGATTCTATCTTTGAGACAAAATCAATCTCCCTTGCAATGCCTGGTGTAGACCGTTAGATGACCTCCAGTTATTTCATTTTGGGCATTCTTGGTGAGTGCCTGGTCATTGGATTTCTTAGAGGTATTTTCCTGTAGAAAAGAAAAATATTATAGTGATTCGCCGACCAACCTTGACAAGTGTTATCGATGCAATCATAAGTGTAAAAATGATAAATACAATGATTACCTCTTCCTTGTAAGAGATTAACCTGATCTTACTGGTAATCAAATTCAGAGAGTGGATTGTAACCTCCTCGATGATTTCTCACACTTCTTCGTTTGCTTCAGGAGATAAGTGACTTGTGAACAAAATACCATGTTTGGGAATAAACCTTGCAAATTTAAACAAAAAACATACTTACCTTGTCGCATCAAGTCTTAAATTCTGGAGTGTAAATACGATCGGCACAATCTACCATAGAATATGAACAATGCTTAGGATTAAATGCAATGACAACTGGTGGCACATGAGTGGATTATTTCATAGTTCATCAGTGAATTCAAATTTCAATTGTTGGTCAACACGTAGGATTGTGTTGTAGGTTGCAAGAAAATTTAATTTGTCTATCAAATCACAAAATTCTATCTCATCTCAGCTAAAGGTGTCCTATCGAATTACCAATATTTTTTCTCATTTAGAAGAAACTAGTATAATCGGTATGAGGGATAAGAAAGATCGCAAATAAACCAGTGTTGTCAGTGTCAGCGGGTAAATTTTCAAACTAAAACCAAGAGTTTAGTTTTCTAGCAATCAGACAATAATTAATGAGTGTATTAGCATTGTCAGATTATCTTTGATGTTGTTTCATCAGCGCCTCTAGGAAAAGGGTCTGATGTCGACCCAAAATTGCACCATGGTGTTGACGTGGAGGTGTTGATGTGGAAATATAGATATGACACGAGGGACATCAAAAGATGACATGGGTAATTCCCGAGAAATATAGAATGTATACATGAAAAATCACGTGGCAGTTGATTTGACCTTTGGGGCATGAGGAGCGTTTCTTTTCAGCGTCGGTGATTTTATTTTTGACACAAGTTATCGTTCCCTTTCCCCCTCTTTGCTGATGCAGAATATATATTGACGATCGACGATCATTGATGCCTATGTTGACGGTTTACCTTTCAGATTTCACCGATGTTGACGGTACATCGAAAATTTTAGAAACCTTTTTCATAGGCCAGAATCAACGATCGACACACCCTTTCTCCCATTTTTCTGATGTCGATGGTACATCGACGATCGAAGATTGGCAATTATCATTGTTATGTGGGAATTTTTCCTCTCATATTTTTCCAAGGCTAATGATGGGAACGTGGCTCAAATTTTAAGCTTCATACACTTAGTCCAAATGCCAGGTTTACTTAGAGAAAAATTCAATTTGTTCAACAACTCCAAACGAAACCGAATGTGATCGATGATAAAACATAAACACAGAAAGAACCCATTGATCCCTACACAACTGACTAATTTCAGAAAAGACAAAGTGGCACCCAAAAGAAAAAATTCACAAAAAATTTAGGGTGTGTTTAGTGCTCAACAAATGGCAATTATTTGGGAGAAAATAGAATCTATGCTCCTTCCCTCATGCTTAGCCTATGCAAATTGATTGAGAAACCATTTGTCTCTATTCCTTTTCAACATAAACTTTTCTATAAATGTCTACACAAGTTCTTGGGTTCTCAAATATGGATCTACCTATGGGGTTAACCTCTTCCACCCTCTTTACTTTTAACCTCAACCCATTTCCTTTCTAGACAAGAGCCAGATAGGGAATCCATTAGCGTGAGGCCATTTAGCTATCATTTATTTCTTACAATGTTGATCCACTACCAGTGAGCATCCATAGCCCCGATGGAGTCACCCTGACATAAAAAACCTTGCTTCACTACCAGCGAGCGTCCATAGCCCCAAAAAAGTTATTTGCATACCCTCTCGGACATTACACTCTTTTTATGGATCATCTTTTTCTGGCATAAATACCTAGAGTAAGTTAGAGAGGAGGATATATGTTTTTGACAAGGTGAAAGTGTTAATGTGGAGCTTCCCCTGGCTCTGTCCATAGGTACATGGGATTCTTTCCATCTAGCCATCTTTGAATTTAGCTCTACTAGGCCACTAAGAAGATATTTCATCGCTTCCATGGATAGTATGCTTACAAAGAAAAATATGATTTTGAAAATTTTGTTTTCCCAACGTCTCTTGTTTTATATGTAAGTGTAGTTCAGGAGAAGAGTTTGCTTCACCGTATCTATTAAAGTTAACCATTGCTTCACTAAACACAACTTAATTAAAAGAAAATAACAAGCAAAAAGAGAGAAAATATAAAAGGAGTTCGAAGACGGTCTTCCCTGGACCCACACACTCATCCTGATAAAAATGTATGCTAAAAAGAAACGAAAAATCAAACAAAGCATCAAAATACACAAATGTTTTATTTTTATTTTTTTATTATTATATTATTATTATTATTAGAGAAGTATTGTTTTAAGTCCTGGTCATTCACTGGGAGGGTGTTGGATTCCCCCCTCATATTTTGCAACCGATATGTGCCTGTCCCGATCTTCTCGACCACCTAGAAAGGTCCAAGCCATAGATTTTGGAACTTCGAGTGTTTTCCTTTGGACTCGTTTTCTTTATCCCACTTCAAGACTAGGTCTCCTACTTCGATTTTTTTTCTATGTCCTTATGTTTTTCAAACCATATTTTAACTACATGTTAATGAGTGATGAACTTAACTTTATCCTTTTCTCTTTCTTCATCCATCATAAGAAGGGTGTAAATCCTTTGTTATAGAGCGGATGAGGGTTGACCTCTTGATGCCTAGGAAAGATGTAAAGATGGAAGATACAATCCATTTGGCAGAATGGCTTGTTTTCCATATACTATAAAGTATAAAGAGTTTTTTATGGCTTCTTTAGGTGTTACTCTATTGGCCCATAAGGATTTATGAGGTAAATTGTGTCAATTCCTATGATTCTCAACAACTGTTTTTTTTTTAATTCTCACCAAGTTTTTATTGGTTGACTATGCACCCCATTCCCTTGTGGATAGTAGTTTTTAGATTATCTTATTATGATCCCCTTATCAAGGGTGAATTATGTCAAGAGCATGCAAGAAAAGTAGGCATCATTGTCAAAAATGAGAATGGAGGGAAATCCAAACCTTGTTATCAATTGTTGTTTTAAAAATTGGAATACTACCTTTTCATTAACATGCATGAGAGGGATAGCCTCCGACCATCTCGTAAAATAATATGTGGCAATCAAGATATATTTATTTTTTTCGAAGAATTGGGAGTAATTTGTTCTATGACGTCTGTTCCCCATTGTTCGAATGGTATGGATATGGTCACTGTATGGAGTCGAACAACTACCCTCTTTTCTCTACCGGCACTCAACTGACAAGCTTTACATTTCCTGGCATATGCGTGAGCGTCCCTGAACAGAGTAGGCCAATAATAACCTAGCCTTAATATTTTGTGAGTCGTGGTTTCTCCTGCAAAATGTCCACCCTTTGGATCATCATGGAGATATCTCAATTCTCTTTATGCATCATTGTGTTCAATACATCTAAGGAGCACTCCATCATAATTTACACGAAAAAGAACCGAATTTATGAGGCGATATTGAGAAGATTTTAACCCGAGGGATCTCCTTTATCTAGGGTTTAGGTTTTCCGGATAAGTTCCATGATGCAAGATATAAGACAAGTTTCCATACCAGGATTCTTTCCCGAGAGGTATGTATAAGGATTTGTTGCACCATAATGATAACTCATTTTCCCAACCGGAGTCTTCTACGTTGATCAGATATTGGGTCTCAACAACTAGTTTACACAATCCTTGACCCTTTACTACTTTGGCAGGTTTTATGTCTAGATAAAACTTCTGAACGACTACCATAAGATTTCCCCTCCTTTCTCCCATTTCTTGTTGAGTGAAAAAAGATCTGACTGCAGGGTGAGGGACTATGACTTTTGTGATTCTTCAGGATGTAGGATCTGAAATATTTGACCGCTTTATAAACTGTGTAATCTTGTTTTTCTATAGCTGGATAGTTCATTTCACCTCCTTGAAGGTTAGTTCTCATAAATGATATCAGTGCCTCATTGTTTTCATCATCCTTCTCGGTAAGTATTGCGACCAAGGAATCATTAGAAGCAAAGGTATAAAGGAAAAAATCTTTGATAAAATCAGGGATTCATAGTACTGGTGCTTGGGATATTGCAATTTTGATGTCGGTAAAATATCCTTTCTTTTATTCATCCCATTTAAACTCTGCATCTTTGCGAATCATTTTTTTTAAAGGTTTAATAGTTTCAACAAAGTCAGGACTAAATTTTCTCACAAAGTTGATTTTCCCAAAGAAAGATTGCATGGCCTTTTTATTATGAGGCAAAGGGAGTTGAGCTATCGCTTTTATCCATTCAGGGTCGATGCTAATTCCTCCTTGAGAAATGATATGACCTAATCATTTTCCTTCCTCTACACCAAAGATGGTTTTCTTAGGGTTCAAAGATATTCCATACTTCCTACACATTTCAAAGATCTGATTCAAATGTATAAAGTGGTCTTCCTTGTTTTTTGAGTATACCATTATGCCATCTAAATAGACTACCACACACTTGTTAATTAATCCCTGAAAATATATGTCCATGGCCCTATGGAAGGTTTCTCACGCGTTAATCAAACCAAAGGGAATGCGTTTATAATAAAAGGTTCCCCACTTGGTCCAAAAGGTAGTTTTTAATCGATCATCTTTTGAAACCAGGACCTGGTTATATCTCGAGAAACAGTCTAGGAGGGAAAAGATTTTAGAGTCGGATAATGTCTGTAGGAGTTGTTCCATGGGTGGGAATGGATAGTTATCCTTTTACGATGATCTGTTAAGGTTTATGAAATCCACACATAGATGAATATCCTCGAAATTATTTTTGACAGGTACCAAATTGGCTACCCAGGCAAAGTGTCTTAACTGAAAGATAATCTTGGCATCTAATAATTTCTTCATCTCTTGATACATCAAAGGTTCCAAAGATGGGTGGTACTTCCTAAGATTTTGTTGGAAGGGTTTTAATCCAAAATTTAACAAGATTGTGCATTGGATAATGCGAGTATCATAAGTTTTCAATTCTCGATAGGACCAAGCAAAGACATCTTGATATTCTTTAAATATTTTGAGATAATATTTATTGTCTTCTTTGGACATTATCTTGCCCAAATTGACATTCTTGGGGTTCTTGGGGGTTCCTAGGTTTATATTTTTGTATATAGGACATGAGCTCCATGTTTTTGCATTATTTGGCCCTATAAACCTTTCCCTTAGGTGATGCAGGAGCATCGCTCCACCTCAGCAGTGGGCCAGCTATCCAACACATCAAAGCACATTCAAGGAGGGGAGAGCCGCCATCCCTCTCATTTTCCCCTCATTTTTAAATTTCAAATGTAAAATTAAATGAAATTAAATGTTGCAAGGCTGGAAGAGCCGAGTCAATGCCTTTGTACAGGTTGTAGATAAGGTCGCCTTTAATGGATGACAGACTGATGAGATATAGATCGGATTCAGACTAGATAGCCATTGAATGTAATTCAATGTAATTAATGAGAGTTAGGTGAGTTGGAGGGAGAGATCGAGGAGCCCCTCTTTTGTAAAAAATATCATTGTATCAAAATTCATTAGATCTAGAATGGAGAGAAGATGAGTGAGTAGAGAGCTCAAGAGAGGAGAGAAGAGTCGAGACTCTGTTGTCATCCGAGCTCACACATTGTAATTAGCATTCTAGTTTTAATATAAAAGAACAAATTTCCCTATTTATCAATTCTTGTGTGGTGAATGTTTGTTTATGAATGTCATTTGTGTTTATATGAATCTATGTTGTAGATGTGTATGAATAGTTTCCATCTGCAGGGTGAATATAGAGTCCACTATATGTTTGAGTTTTGTTGAGTTGTTTTGGTTTTGTTTAGGCTATGCAAGGAGTGCACAACAGGGTATTGAATCTTAGTAGGTAGTGCAAGGATTGCGCACATGATCTCTTTTGAGTCAGAGAATAACGTCCCAGGAGGGAACACATTAACATTCACAATCTCAAGAGGAGCCTAAAGGTTGTTGAATACCTTGGAGGAGAGATTGTGCAGAGGAGGCACACAGAGAGATAGGGTTACTGAATACCCTGGAGGAAAGTTTGTGCAGGAGTAAGCGTAGCATAGAGTTATTGAGGACCCTGTAGAGATATTCCATGAGGGAATTGAGCAGGTGTAATGAGTGCGCAAGTGAACTCTCTTTCAAGTTCTGAGAAGAGAAGTGTTAGATGAAGACCCTCACAGAGTTGTTGAACACTCTAAATAAGAGCTATGTAAGGTGTGCATTGAGTAGGAGGCTGCCAAGAGGGCACATAACACCATATGGAGAAGACAAGGGCCAAGAACCTTAGAACTTGAGTAAGTTAAAATCTCAAGGGAGATAGTGCAAGGAGTGCACAGAGGTGAACCTGTTTCAGGTTCAGAAGATCAGAAGAGTGTTGGGTTGCCAGTAGGGCACCATAAATCCTTTGAATAAAAGTTGAGGGTCGGGTCCCTCAAA
This sequence comes from Picea sitchensis, assembly GCA_010110895.2. NCBI lineage: Eukaryota > Viridiplantae > Streptophyta > Pinopsida > Pinales > Pinaceae > Picea > Picea sitchensis. The sequence continues at coordinate 68,718 of SNQJ01S0111393.1, read as the reverse complement.
GATTTGAGAAAGAAAAAGCTCTAGAGGAATGGTTCCATTGTGCACATAGTCTCTGAAAAGAGTGAAATTTTTTTAGAACAGTCCAAATCTCAGACTGTGGGAGAAGTGCTAAGTTCGTAGAGCAGTGTAATTTTTCACAAAGAGAGCGTAAGGCGTGCGCAAGTGGATTTTCAGAATTCAAAGCTAAGAAGAGATAGAGGCTGCAAGAGTTGTGTAGGAGGGACTTAGAAAACCTTCTAAGTATGAAAGATTGGAGGTGTTCATAGGAGGCACTTGAGGTTCAAATCACCTCTGAGTAGACAAGCTCAGGAGAGATGGTGTTTCTAAAAATGCCAGCATAGTGACCAAGTGGCCAGGCTTGCAGAGGGAGGTTCAAAGGCTGTACCCTTTGAGTATTTTAAAATATCCCAATTTTGGGAAGAGTGTGCAGCAGCGTGGAGGAGGAACTATAGGAACCATTGGATCGATGGCATGGAACAATCTGGACCATCGGTTAGGAGTCCAGTTGGAGGAAAAGTGTGCATCATGGAGTGTGAAGGTACTTGCACTCCCGAAGGGTCGGAGTCACGGAGAAAATACCCACCATTTATTTGTGGGGAACAGGTTTCATCGGATCCTGAGATCCAAAGGTTTGATACTACGAAAGTGTAAGGTGTTGGAGTGGGAAGAGCGGTCTAAGCCCGAACTAACAGAGTCACTACGAACCATTGATTGGAGCGGGGTTTATGGATCGTCGATCCCATTGTGAATTCGACACTCTGGGAGTTTAGAACTCTGAAGGATTTGTGGAGACGTGTTTTCAGATTTTGCCGAAGCTGAAGTCCAAAGAACTTTAGGAGGTTGAGCCCCGGGTCACAGATCGAGTTTTCATGAAGGAAAGTACCTAGCCCGAAGAGCTAGTGCCTATTTTCATTCGAATTTTCAAATAGGGAGAAGGAACTTGCGGATCTCACATGACCTGTGCCTAAGAGAAAAAAGGGGCTTGTGTAAAGTAATTTTGGGCTCCAACAGGGGACTAAAGAGCCAATTCGGTTCATCTTTGTGAATATCCATGACCGAGAGGTCGCATAACCCCCAGGAGGGGAGGGGGGCTGCATCAAGTGGTAGGTATGCAGACTCCCGAAGGGCTAGAGTCACAGAGCAAATCCTCATCGTTTATTTGTGGGGAATAGGTGTCATCGAATATTGATATTCAGAGGTTTGATACTCCAAAAGTGTAAGGTGTTGGAGTGGGAAGAACGGTCGAAGCTCAAACTCTAGGATTCATTGCGAACTATTGATTGGAGAAGGGTTTATGGATCGTCAATCCCGTTGTGGATTCGGCTCTCTATGAGTTTAGAACTCCAGAGGTTTTGTGGAGAAGTGTTTCCATATTTTTTCGAAGCTGAAGTCTGAAGCACTTTACGAGGTTCAGCCCTAGGTCACAACCTGAGGTCACATGAAGGAAAGAACCTAGCTCAAAGAGCTATTTTTTGTTTTCATTCGAATTTTCAAATAGGGAGAAGGAAATTAATAGGAGCCCGCGAGTCTCACAACACCTGCACCTAAGAGAAAAAATGGGCATGTGTAAAGTAATTTTGGGTTCCAGCAGGGCCCCGAAGAGCCAATTCAGCTCAACTTTGTGAATATCCTTGACCGGGAGGTCGCAAAACCCCCAATAGGGGAGGGGGGTTGCATTAAGTGGTATCAGAGCCCGAAAAATGTTATGTCTGGTAACATCAGGTGTAAATCAGAGCCACAGATTTTAATTCTGTGGGAAAGAGGAGACAAAGAAGTAGCCTAATGTCATCAAGTGGTATCAGAGCTTAAATTGTTCCTGCAGATCATATGCAAAGGTATGAAGGTGAGAAGAGATAGCCTGACAACATCAAGCAGTATCAAGAGAATGATTTTTCTTGAAGAAAACAGGAAAAGGGAAGAACATACAGAGTGTGATGATCTATAAAGATTGTTGCAAGGTGTGCAACAAATAGTTGATAGCTAGGTGGGCTGTATAAAAATATGGAGGTTCTCTCAGTTGCGGGGTAACCAACAGACTTTCTAGGGGGGAAGGCAGAGGAAAAAATGGCTACAGAAGGCTATAGACGTGGTCAAGGAAAGGAACACTAGCAAAAAAGAAAAGTAGAAATCGACAAGGAGCTCAGTGAAATCCGGGTAGAGATGGACAGGCTAGCACTAAAGATGCAACATGAGGCAAAGGTACATTGGAGGTACAAATGGACTCTGAAAAGGAAATAAAAGTGGTCTATTAAAAAGTTGTTGGCCAGAAGGAAACAACAAGTGTTGAGAAGGTGGTTGAGGCATGCTGAAAACCTCAGTGACACAAGAAGCGGGTTTTCATTTGCGAGCCATAGGTTGGAGAAAGCCTCAATGATGGGGAAAAAGAGAGATCATTGGAGGATATCATGAACTGCTAGGAGAGCAGTGATAAAAAATCAAATTTCCATATGGGAAATGAGGTGAGATCAGTTGGAGATATCATAGACTGCTAGGAGGGAAGGGTGGAAGTTAATATTTCCAAGAGGGAAATGAGAAGAGATTAGTTGATCTCATGGACTGCCAGGAGGGAAAAAGAGAAATCCCAAAATTACAGGTGGGCAAGGGATGAGACTTGAACTCAACTGAGAGTTCATATTAGCAAGGAGTTCTGACAAAATAAGATCAGAGGTGTGTTCTGATCATCGGGGGAATTCAGATATTCTTGCCACATAGCCCAGTTGAGGACAGAGCTTGTGTTGCAGATGCAACAACAGAGGAAATACAACCAGTTGTGACTGTCATAAATAAGGAGAAGGATCAGATACTGAATTCTACCCCAACAGAAAAAGAGGAGCACACAGTTGAGGTGCTCACTCAGTGGGAGATGGAGTTGAAGATGCTGGAGGATTGGTTGGATAATCCAAAACCATAATATGGTTTCCAGAAGATAGCCATGCCAAACGGAGCATAATGCCATCATGAGCAGCTGGAGGAAGAAAGAGATGTACCAACAGAGGAGTTGGCAGAAGTTGAACTGACAGCGGAGGAAGATGAGCAGTAGCTCAATGAGGAGAATACATAATTGGAGTCTGCAACATAGCTGCAAATCAATGCCACAGAAGAAAAAAACAACATGGGAGATCAGGTTGATCTAACCATTGAAAATGAGAAAGTGCATCAGGTGAGTCTCCATGAAAGGAGGCTTCATCCAGTGGGGAATATGGACAAAGAGACGGAGTAGATAAGATTTTTTATGGTGAAGTCAGAAAAATAAACTTCCAACAAGGAGAAGCTAAGTAGAAGAAATCATGCAGTAGCAGCAGGGAAGCAGCGACAATAAAGAAGAGGAGCAGGAGGACAACTCCAAATGAGAGTTTGGGATCCAGGTGGATTTCAACATTGGAGCAGAGGATCTCATGAGAAGGAGCTCATGATTTTACCAATAGTGGAGTATGATGTAGGATCATCACTCCACCTCAGCAGCGTGCCAACTATCCAACACATCAAAGCACATTCAAGGAGTGGATTGGTGCCAATCCTCTTATTTTGCCCTCATTTTTAAATTTCAAATGTAAAATTAAATACAATTAAATGTTGTAAGGATGGAAGAGTTGAGTCGATTCCTTTGTACAAGTTGTATATAAGGCCACCTTTAATGGTTGACAGGCTGATGCGATCTAGATCTGATTCAGACTAGATGGCCATTGAATGTAATTCAATGTAATTAATGAGAGTTAGGTGAGTTGGAGGTAGANTTGAGTCGATTCCTTTGTACAAGTTGTATATAAGGCCACCTTTAATGGTTGACAGGCTGATGCGATCTAGATCTGATTCAGACTAGATGGCCATTGAATGTAATTCAATGTAATTAATGAGAGTTAGGTGAGTTGGAGGTAGATCTTGAGGAGCCCCTCTTTTGTAAAAAATATCATTGTATCAAAATTCATTATATCTAGCATGGAGAGAAGATGAGCAAGTAGAGAGCTCAAGAGAGGAGAGAAGAGCCGAGACTCTATTGCAGTCCAAGCTCACACATTGTGATTAGTATTCTAGTTTTAATACAAAAGAACATATTTCCCTGTTTATCAATTCTTGTGTGGTGAATGTTTGTTTATGAACGTCATTTGTGTTTATATGAATCTATGTTGTAGATGTGTATGAATAGTTTCCATCTGTAGGGTTAAGATACATTCCATTATCTGTTTGAGGGTTGTTGAGTTGTTATGGGTTTTCTTAGGCTGTGAAAGAAGTGCACAATAGGGTATTGAAGCTCAGTAGCTAGCGCAAGGAGTGCACAACAGAGTATTGAAGCTCAGTAGCCAGCGCAAGGACTATGCATCTGAACTCTTTAGAGTCAGAGAAGAATGTGCCATGAGGTCACACCAAAACATTCACAATATCAAGAGGACCCTCAAGGTTGTTGAATACCTTGGAGGAGATATTGTGCAGAGGAGGCGCAAAGAGAGGCAGGGTTACTGAATACCCTATAGGAAAGTCTGCCCATGAGTAAGCGTAGCACAAATTTATTGAGGACTTTGTATAGATATACCATGAGGGAATTGAGAAGGTTCAAGGAGTGCACAAGTGAACTCTCTTTCAAGTTTTTAGAAGAGAAGTGTCAGAGGAAGACACTCACAAAGTGGTTGAACACTCTAAATAAGAGATCTGCAAGGTGTGCATTGAGGAGGACTCTGCCAGGAGGGCACAAAACACCATCTGGAGAAGACACGGGTCAAGAACCTTAGAACTTGAGTAAATTAAAATCTCAAGGGATATAGTGCAAGGAGTTCATAGAGGTGAACCTGGTTCAGGTTCAGAAGCTCAAAAGAGAGTTGGGTTTCCAGGAGGGAACCATAAATCCTTTGAATAAAAGTCAAGGGTCGAGTCCCTCAGAGATTCGAGAAAGAAAAATATCAGGAGAAATAGTGACATTGTGCATAGAGTCTGTGTAAAGAGTGCAGAAGGATGAGAATATTCCAAGTCTCAGATTTTGGAAGAAGTGTTAAGTGTGCAGAGTAGTGCAAGTTTGCATAGAGAGAGCGCAAGGTGTGTGCAAGTGAATTTTCATAATTCAAAGCTCAAAAGATATAACATCTATAATAGTTGCGTAGGAGGGACTTAGAAAACCTTATAAGTCTGAAATATTGGAGGTGTTCAGAGGAGGCACGCGAGGTTTGAATCACCTCGAAGTAGAAAATCTCAGGAGAGACATCATTTCTAAAAACAACAGCATAGTGACCAAGTGGTCAGGCTTGCAGAGGGAGGTTCAAAGGCCGCAATATTTGTGTATTTTAAAATATCCCAAGTTTGAGAGGAGCTCATAGAAGTGTGGAGGAGGAGCTACAGAAACCTTTGGATTAGTGGCATGGAACAATTTGGACCATCGGTTAGGAGTCCAGTTGGAGTAAAAGTGTGCAGCCTGGAGTGTGAAGGTACTTGGACTCCTGAAGGGCCGGAGTCATGGAGAAAATCCTCATCGTCTATTTGTGGGGAACAGGTGTCATCATATCATGACATCCAGAGGTTTAATACTTTGGAAGTGTAAGGTGTTGGAGCGGGCAGAATGGTCGAATATTGAACTCCTGGAGTCATTGTGAACCGTTGACTGGAGCGGGGTTTATGGTTCGTCGATCATGTTGTGGATTTGACGCTCTGTGAGTTCATAACTCTAGAGGTTTTGTGGAGAAGTGTTTCCGTATTTTTCCGAAGAGGAAGTTTGAATCACTTTAGGAGGTTTAGCCACAGGTCACAACCAGAGGTCGCATGAAGGAAAGGACCTATCCCAGAGAGCTAGTGCTTATTTTCATTTGAATTTTCAAATAGGGAGCATGAGCTTAACAGGTTCCCGCGGGTGTCATAGGACCTCGCCTAAGAGAAAAAAGGGGCTTGTGTAAAGTAATTTTGGGTTCTAGCAGGGGCCTAAAGAGACAATTTGGCTCAGCTTTGTGAATATCCTTGACTGGGAGGTCGTAGAAGCCCCAGGAGGGGAGGGGGGATACATCATTAGGTTGAAAAGGTTCTCCACATTGGCCACTCCTTTTGGTATCTTGTGAAACTTTGGTTTGTCATCAAAGTGATATTCTCCATTCTTTTGTTCGTGGAGATTTGATTGTGTGAGTAGTTCTTGGAATATTTCATCATCAATGGCCAAATCATTAAAATTCTCCCGATTAGTCAGAAAATCTTCAATCTGTTCATCCCCCTCAAAGACTTTCCAGATATAAATGTTGTTATATACCGACGGTTTGTATAGAAATTCTACTGCAAACCTTGAGGCTTCATAGTCTTCTAAAGGAGATAATCTTGAGGCCGCAATGGCTAGAGCATCAACAAGGGTATTTTTCATCATGGGAACACCAATAATGTTGAAGGCCTCAAAATTGTATATTAGTATGTGCACCTCTTGCTGGTAATTTCTTAAGTGAGGTGAATTTCAATGGATAKTATTCTTCACTTTCCTAACGATAATTTCGATGTCTCCAAAAACTTTCAATTCCTTAATGTTTAGGTCAATGGATTTCTTTAGTCCCTAGACTAGATCTTCATATTTAGAAGTGTTATTAGTGCATTCAAATTCTAATCTACAAGATAAGAATTTTTGTTTCCCCTTTGGGTCAATGAGGATACATCGTACTCTCGGTCCCTCTTGCGATTTAGAACCATCAAAGTACATCATCCAAATTTCTAGGGGGGGATTACTAACTTCTTCATGTATAGCTATTTTTTCACTTTCAACCTCCTTGTTTGCTACTCCTGTCGGAGAATCCTAAAAAAGGATGATTTCTTCTACAGTTGCTAGTAATTATACTTGAAAAATCATTTCGTATTTTTGTGTGGGAGGTATTTCATACATGTGAGGGGAAAAATTACCGAAATCAGAATCACATGAGTACTTTCCTAAGACATATAACTTTGTCGACGTTGGTTCATTTGGGGTATCTAAATCAATGACAGTAAATTTGAGATATGTTTCTCTATCAATCCTGATCATGTTTGTATGTCCTTTTAATGACAACCAAAGATGAGCCCAGTCGGTACTAAAGTATTTGTTTAATTTATCGGACCAGTCTCAACTATGTAGCAGTCCATAGGCCTATGAGATGTCTACTACGATTATTTTAATTACATGAACAAATTTGAGGTGTGTAGCAATTTTGATCATGATATATTTCAGTTCCCCAATTACCTTTACATGATTCTTATCTATTTGTATAATTGTTTTATCACTTTTGAGTGGGGTTGTGTTCATTTTCTTGCAAATTGACAATGGCATGACATTTGAAGATGCCCCTAAATTGACTAGGAAATTATGTATATTTCTGTTGAAAACTTCAAATGTCAAGAGGAAACGAGGAACAAAAGACCTTCCTCTTTTGTCTAAAGAACAAGCATTCACACTTAGCTTATTTGTTAAATATGTGGGAGATGGGACCTCAATTTGGTCAGTTCTTGTTATAGGGGTATCAATTAATTTTAAGGCCTATAACATAAAATTCTTTTGTTGAGGGATCCTACACATGTCCATGACAGACACATTTTCCTTCATATTCTTCAATTCTTCTACCACACTGTAGTCTAGCTTAGGAGCTTCCTATGTGTGTTTGTTTGTGGGATTTTTTTGAGAAGAAAATAGGGATTTGGGGCGATCGACCACTTGATTCCCTCGAGATAATTGAGTAGTGGTGGGATTACCTTGGACAGGTTGACTTTTGATTCACATTTGTATATCCAAAATTTCATTCAGGGGTCCATGCACCTCAGCGATGTCATTGAAAGGTATCGGGTGATCGGAGTCCCATATCAACATGGCAGTCTCTTGAAGTGGTTCTTTATTTTATTGATCGATGGCATTTATTGTTGAGATACTAAGTTGTTCGGTTAGAGAGCATAGAATACAACCATTGGGGGTAGTCCCTTTATGAAATCAAATCTCCACGAACAAAAAGAGTCAGATAATTATCCGGAATACAACCATAGAGAGCATAGAATACAACCATTGGGGGTAGTCCCTTTATGAATGGTTTTCTTGGTGATATGTACAGAAAGAGTCAGATGCTACGTTCCCTAATTCGACGTTTAGGTTAGCTGGGGGAGGTTCTATGGCTTTGAAGGGTGAATTTATTTTAAAAAATGGATTATAAGGTCTTTGATTTTGGTTTCCTTCCCTAGAACTCCTTTTCATATCTACGATCTCGTTGGAGATTTTTTTTATCGTCCATTGCAGGTTTTCTAGATCCCCTCCTTCTTTCTTAGGACCTTGTTTTGTTTGTTTTCCCGAGGGTCTTGTTAACAAAATTCCTCACTTAGGTAAAGGTTGGGTTTACTTTTTTATTAGTGATATCTGACCTTATTTGCACCCTTTCATTTGGAATTCAATTTTTTTAGCTTCTTCAAATTTTTTGGCTAGAGTATCTTTGGCATCTCTTTTTACAAACATGGAAATAGAAGCTAGGAGAGTATTAGTGTATACTTCAATTTGCAACTCCTGGGTAGGTTCAACCTTGGGTTGGAATTTTTTCAAAATGGTGGTGAACCTTTGGTTGAAATATTTAACCTTTTCTTTTGGACTCATAGTGGCGGCGAACAGTTCAGCCATTAAAGCTCATGTGGTAGTTTCTTTAGCAAATTTGTCCAAGAAATCCTTTTGCAACTTTGTCGAGCTAGTTATGGAACCAACTAGTAAGTTGAAATACCAAGTCGAGGTTGAGTTTTCAAAGGTATAAGGAAAAATTCTGCACATTACATCTTTGTGTCGCACATTCATAAACCTTATAGCTAATATGAACTTCTTAATATGGTCCTCATGCAATCCGGATATTTGGGGGTCAAATTTAGAGAGTATTTTTTCTAGATGTCTGGGTAGGTTATGCATCCATCCTGGAATTTCTAGAGCATCTCTTGCCAACCATGGTTGATTATATTGAGGTTGATCTCCCCTTTCTACATTGTTATGATTATTATCCTTCATGTCTTTTGATTCAGAGCCTGAGTGATCTGAGTTAGACCCTTCCTCTTCAAAATCAAAATCGTCAGGTTCAGAGTAATTACTAGCTGGTTTTTCGGGTATCAGATTAAGGGGTTGTCCATTCTTCGTGAGGGAAAAATGTATCAAGTGTTCTACCGTGTGAAGGAACACCTGGTTAGAGGTGTCAACAATTAGTCTACTTATTTTTTTTCTTTGAGGAAGTAAAGGAGATAAAGGTAATTCTCTGATCTGTCAGACATAAAATCTAATGATTCTTCTAAACTTATTTAAATGTTTGTTAGGAAGAGAGTAAGGTATTTCAGGGTACATGTGTTCTTCCTCTTCGTGTTGAGGTGAGTTACTCGTATCAGGAGTACTCTCTGTATGTGGGATGTCTTGAGAGTGACTAGCCATGCATGTGGGTTGTTTTGAATCTATAGGCTTTGTGTAATATATTGTCATAAATATTGTTAGCCATGCATTCATTTAGGCCCTCCTTCTAGCACCAATTCTGTTGAGGGGTCTGAGATCCATTAAACTCAATAACAAGAACCAAACCTGTTGAATAGGCCCAATTATACTCGTAAGCGTTTGATGAGTGGTAAGGTTCTCTAGATTTGTGATCTAGATGGAATTATCAATGGGATTTAATCGTGGTTGAAAGATATGTATTTTATGTTAAACCTTTCCTCAAGATATGCAGTTCTCTTTTGGTTCTTTTCTAACATTTATCACAAAAGAGAGATAGAGATTTAAACTAGACGACAGAGGGAACTTAATTATGTGTTGGGGGAAGGCTGGGTTGCAGGATAACCTTATACCTTAGCATGCAGACGAAGAAGATCTAAACTAATTCAAATTAGCATTAATACCATTTTGATTAATAGACATTCAACATTGTCTGAGATAACAGTTACAAAAATAAAATGTATACGTGACAAGAAGTTAGCGCAACAAAAATTAATTTTCAATGCTCTATTATCAATCACAGGTTAACACAATCGATTTATATTCATCAACTAGAATAAAAGAATTGTTGCAACATTATAAGATAGCTTTAAATAAAAGATAAAACAACTCTTACTCAATACAAAAACAAATATTGATTCTGAAGACAAAGATATCCCCCCTCAGTCCAATCACATTCATGCCTCATATGAAAGAAGTGTCTTTGGTTCCAAACAAAACTTCTTAATTAAAATAACTTGGACATAAATAGTTCTCTTACAAAATTTCAGAAAAAATCGTTCTCTCCAAAACCATCAACCTTGTGTCCAAGGTCGATGCCCTTATTTATAAAAATAACTATACTAAAAATAACTTCTAAAGTTGTGTTAAGTGAATAAAATGCCACGTTGTGGACTTTATTTATCTGTTCTATTTTAATCATTTGGTGATTTTACTAAAGTGGATTGTTTGTCTCATACTCTAACCACCTGCAAAAGATATCTATGCATGTATTTGCATACGAGAATCTATGTTGATCCAATGGAGCGGAGAGGACCTTCTTCATGTCAATTGTTCATTCCTTGTACTTGATTAGTTTGACACTCAAGTGTTGGAATACTATGAGAGCTTTAATTGGAGGCTCCGTGAACTTCTTCACTTGACTTAGGATCATGTTTGAAACCTACAAAATCTCCTCTTCGTACACCTGATCTTGCTCTGCATGTTCCGTAGATCGAAGAAATCCTTCGGTGAACCAAACTCTGACAAGTCGGTATTCCTCATTTCCTGATTGATTTTCTCTCGACTTTTCTCACACTCTCCCCATATTTCCTAGATTTTTTGTTGAGGTTCTTGGACCATGCTTACCCAATGTTTAGTTTCCTTCCTTATTCAGGTGATGTTGTTGTCCATCAACACTCAAATACCATGCTCTTTTGTATATTGTCCCTTTTGTACTTCGTTGATGTAATCGATTCGTTCTAAAGCTTGACGTTCCTTCTCATACCATCGATGCATGTATTTATAGGTTTCCAACCTCATGAGGGTATCTTCTTGTAAATTTTTTATGTGAGCGGTGAAGAGGTATCTTTACCTTGTGAATTGTGCATACATCTCTTAGAACTCACTCTTCAAGAGTACCACTGCCTGTGTTGAATTTTGGTAATATTCTGCTTGATGTTGCAAATGGTCCAGTTATTTCTTCATGGAGGATACATTCCTTTCATTCATTTTTTCCCTATCCAAAGTGGCATCATTTATGGCCATCCCTGCTATGATTAGCTTAGTCATCTTAGTATTTTCTGTGTCAAATAGTGTTTCCTCTATGGTTATGAGAAGTGTTCTATCAAGCGTGAGCTTCCTTTTCTTGATCGTTCTTATCATCACAACTTTTCTTTTCCTGTCATAAGAAATTTCCTGTATATTGACGACTTCGTCTACTAGTTCAGGAATTTATTGGTCCCCTAGGACAGAGTATTTCCTAGGCTTTCTGCCGTGTAGAGGTGTTCTATGGCNCGTTCTTATCATCACAACTTTTCTTTTCCTGTCATAAGAAATTTCCTGTATATTGACGACTTCGTCTACTAGTTCAGGAATTTATTGGTCCCCTAGGACAGAGTATTTCCTAGGCTTTCTGCCGTGTAGAGGTGTTCTATGGCAGGTTCTCTTAGTTCCTTAGCAGGGGAAATTAATGTATGTTCTGGTGACTTAGCCTCCTGCTGGTCCTTGTTGGCTGATAGAGTCTTGGTATTAGATGGGGAAGTAGGCGAAGGGTCAACATTAGTTGGGAGTTCAGTCATTGAGATGTCAATTTTTGGTTGCCCCACTCCTTCTTCTTGTTCGCCAACATACAAGTCATTCTTGGAGCTATCATTATGCGGTTGTGTTCCCAATTTATTGGGAAACACAGTGTCAAGAGTGTTCTTAGCCTCATGATCACCTTCCTAGGGGTTTGGTATCAAAACATCTAAAGATGGAGTAGATGATTCCCCTAGCTCCTCCTGCTGTGTGATTGGTACCGAGGTTATGCATGAAGCTTCTGAACCTTCCTCATCATCATATATGGTGATTAAATCTATGAGGACAGTAGGCATACCTATCCCACTTGATTCTCTTGTTGTCCTTCGTTGAGCTACAATAGTCATTGGCGATCCTGCTTGTGGTGAAATAGGGTTGGGTTTTTTTTTATCAGTAGTCTCCCCTGGTTGAATTGTCTCTGAGCCATTTAGCTATTCCTCATGAATGTGTGTATCGTCCAGGGTAATCCTCAATATTTCTATCAAAGGGTTAAGTGGGTGATATTTCCCTAACTTTTTCATAGCCCTTTTGGATTCTTCCAGTAACAATATCCTCCTCCTCTGTGCCTTTGTTGCTTCTACTGCTCTATTTTCTTATCTTACCCCGAGGGCTTCTTGAATTGTCTCCTCTATTGTCTCAACTTGCTCATCCATATACATTTCTTTGAATTTGGTCATATTTGGGTTAGCCCTTCTATGGAGCACTTCCTCCCAGTCTTTGGTGCCCTCGATAAATATCTCATCTTCGAACCTATCATGAGTGTATGTCCAGCATGAGGAAACTTGCGATGTATGCTTGAGTACCAGGCCTTTTGGCTCATGCTTGTGAAAAACAGGCCTTAATGAGCGTATTAGCATTGACAGATAATCTTTGACGTTGTTTTGTTGGTAGCTCTAGAAAAAAGTTCTGATGCCGACCCAAAATTGCCCCATGGTGCTGACGTGGAAATGTAGATATGACACGAAGGACTTCAAAATATGACATGAGCAATTCCTGAGCAATATGGACTGTATACGCGGAAAACACATGGTAGTTGATTTGACCTCTAGGGCATGAGGAGCATTTATTTTCGACGTCGGTGATTTTATTTTTGACACAGGTTATCATTCCTTTTATCCCTCTTTGTTGATGCTGATGGTATATCGGTGATCAACGATCGACAATTGTTGATTCCTATGTTGATGGTTTACCTTTTGGATTTCATCGATGCCGACAGTACATCGATGATTTTAGAAAAAAAAATTGTAGGCCATAATCAACGATCGGTGTGCCCTTTCTCCCATTTTTCTGATATCAATGGTACATCAACGATTATCATTTTTGTGTGGGAATTTTTCCTCTCAATTTCTTTGAGGCTGATGATGGGTGCGTGGCTCAAATTTTAAGTTTCGTACACTTACTCTAAATTCCAAGTTTACTTAGAGAAAAATCCAATTTGTTCAAAAACTCCAAACCAAACCGAATGTGATCGATGATAAAACATAACAATAGAAATAACCCATTGATCCCTACACAATTGACTAAATTCAGAAAAGACAAAGTGGTACCCAAAATAAAAAATTCACAATTTTTTTAGGGTGTGTTGAGTGTTGAACATGTCCCTTATTCATCACTAGTTGGTGGCTTGATGTATGTGATGGTTTGCATAAGACCAGATATTGCACATGTAGTGGGAGTTGTGAGCAGGTATATGAACAATCCAGGTAAAGAACATTGGGAGCTAGTAAAGTGGATTCTCAGGTATTTGAAAGGTACTTCTACTCATGCATTATGTTTTGGAAGTTCAATCATTGTTTTACAGGGATATGTTGATTCAGATATGGAAGGTGATAAAGATAGCATGAGGAGCACCACGAGGTATGTTTTTATTGTAGGTGGAACAATAATAAGTTGGATTTCAAAAATACAAAAGGTTGTTTCACTTTCAATAACAAAAGTAGAGAATGTTGCTGCTATAGAGGCTAGTAAAGAAATGATTTGGTTATAGAGGTTTATGGAGGAATTGGGAAAGAAGCAGTTGAATAGCAGGTTGTACTGTGAAAGTGATATTTTCATTCATCTTGCAAAGAACTCAGCCTTCCATTCAAAGACTTAGCATATACATATCAGGTACCATTTCATACGATCCATCTTGGAAGATGGACATTTGAATTTGGAAAAGATACATACTAGCCAAAATCCCGCAGACATGTTAACAAAGGGAGTAACCAGTGAGAAACTTATTTCCTGCTCAGTTTTAGTTGGCCTTCAAGCATGAAGGTGAACATGAGAATTTTTTCAGGTCCAAGGTGGATCATAGTCCAATAGGTATAGGAGTAGTGGAGTTGTTGTGATTAGTCTCCAAGTGGGATATTGTTGGTTGTGGAGCCTGATTATCTTCTTGATTCAGAGGTATTTATTTTCAGCTGTGTTTATACCGCATGAATATTTTTCACCCAATAAGACTGTACACCCCTCCACATGGGGGGGTTTCCCCCCCTGTGGGGTCCGGGGGTTCAGGCAAAATCACCCGAAGGAAAAATTACCTTGTAAAATATTGTAATTTCGTAGTCAACTGGACCGTTCATTATAAGGTTGTAGATCTGACGGTAGAATTTAATTTAGGGATTTTTTTCCCTAGAAGGAAACCCTCTTTTATGAGGGAATTGTATTGTGGATGTGTATGTGTGTTTTATTTTCTCATTTGTTTTATTTTATTGCTTCGCGATCCTATTTTTCTAACAAGCCAAACAATCCAAACTCCTTCATTGCACTTGGACTGAAGCTGAAGAATGTAATATAGTTGAAGTATATAGTTTATGTTTTACTAACTCAATCTTAGGTACTAACATTTGGACTTTGTTCTTTGATGGCTCCAGATCACAAGAAGGAGTTGGGGTAGGTTGTATACTCATTGACCCTAAAAAGCGTAAAACTCTTATATCTTTTCGTCTAGAGTTCAAATGCACCAATAACACTATTGGATACAAAGCCTTGGTCCAAGGCCTAAAAAAGGATATTGATATCAATATAAAATTCCTATGATTTTTTGGTGATTCGGAAATAATTGTCAGATATGTAAGGAATACTATAAAATCCATGTCTACCCATATGAAAGGTTATTGACATGAGGTATGGAACTTAATAAATTCTTTTGATGCCTTTAAAATTACTTCCATACCTCATTCTCATAATGTTTTCGTTGATACTTTAGCTAACACAACATCTAGATTCACACCCCTGAATAACCGTTTTATTGTTGAAATTATTTGTAGACCTTCCATACCCGACAACATCACCAACTAGAGGGTTTTAAACTATGTCCCTCAGCTGATAGACTACCTTACCAACACCGATGTATTCTTGGATTCTATTATAGATGACAAAGTAAACTAGCAAAATCTACGTGATTATCAGTATGAGGCAAATAATATTAAGGCTAATTGCATCTCAAGGAATGTATTGTCGCTCTAAAAKTTGTTTTMTTTGCAGTCCATATTCAKAACAACTATGAATCTGAAGAYGAACAACTCGACCATGATGCATGATTTAGTGAATCTAGGCACTCATAAACAACCTAAATTATCAATTTAGGCACTTGTTGTTTGGAGGCAGAAAATCACACTTTCACGTATTTGTTCAAGAAGTATTGGTATGTAATCACTTGGACCTAAGAAGATATGAAAATGTACAACACTCACATCATTCAACAAGTCATTCCCATTAAATAGGGTGTCAAACTGTTTACGAAGAAAGTCAAGAAGATACATCCCACTCTCTAGCCATTGATCCAAAAGGAGCTAAAGAAATGATTGGATGCCTGGATTATCTTCAAAGTGCAAAATTCTACCTAGGTGTCAAATTTGGTACCTGTTAGAAAGACGTTAGGGGAAATTAGGTTCTCTATATATTTCATAAATCTAAATCGAGCCCCTGACAAGGATAACTACCTTGTTCCCTTGATGGAACATATACTACATCATGTCTCTAGTTATCAAATGTTTTCTCTTCTATATGGGTTTTCTAGATACAATCAGGTTCTCGTAGTAGAACCTAACCGGCTGAAGACCACTTTTAGAACCAAGTGGGGAACGTTCGCTACTTTAATGAAATTTTACTGTTATTTATTGCAAGTTTATTATATTATCGGAATATTGATTTGTTTTATGGTAATTTAATACAATTTATTGTATTGGTGACATACCAGAAGTACTATGATTGTTATTTTATTTGCAAGTTATCTTAAAATAAAACGTGAGATTGTTAATGTTATGGTAAGGGTATTGTAATATTACTGAAATTGATGACACACAAGATGTAATGTGATTATTATTTTATGTGCAAAGTTATGGTACAAAAATTAATGTTGTTATTATTTTATGGAATGAATTGAAAATGTTGAATTGTCAACATATAAAATGTAAGGTTTTGAACCAAGTACATTCAGTTGTTATGAATTGGTAAATGGGAAATTGCAATTAATTGGATTTACGTTATGTTTAAGATACTTGTCGGTTAATGAAATTTAAATGGATTAATTGGTCTATAATCAATCACAATTGAGTCATAGACAATGCATTGTCTTAATTTGGGTTGGTCATTGTCTGAGTCCCTTGTCTTGCGCCTTCCGTAGAGGCCATGGTTGTTCATTTAATTATTGTTGTACTTGGTCGTAATCATTTAATCGCTTGGTCTGCTTGTGTCAGGCGGGATGTAGACACCTCCATGTTCCTCAGAATAGTCGCCAGCCATGAGACCTTAAATGGTTAAAATCAATGGGAACCTGGGCTTGAGCATTGATTATGTGTCTTGGAGGTCCTAACCATTGCAGGGTAGGACTGGCGGGTAGTCAGTCATATTAATGTCTGTTGATTGTCGTTCTTTGCTTACAGAGATTTATGTGCGTCTTAGATCTCTATGTTTTCATCGCATTGCATGTGTCATGTTCGTCGTCGTATGGCGACGCCAGGTCTAATGTATTTATTATCCTTGTACACACGCACACATACACACAAAAAAAATAAAAATTGCACTTGTTATGAGAGGTTGTCGCCGTAACGAGGACGTTCGTTACATATGGTATCAGAGTAGGTTCAACCCGTGACTTGGGATCACTACGGCTTTCGTTGACATGATTTGATTATACTGTTGTTGATCGCGTTGATTGTGTACGTGCAGGTAATCATGGTTAGAGGGCGTCGTGGAGGCATACGATGGGGTGCTAGAGGAGGAGGCACGATTGCTCCAGTAGCATCCACACCTGAGGGGTCTTGCCCCCAGGGAGACGAGCAGGTTCTCGGACAGGAGAAGATAGCAGTGGGCGACGTAGTTGGGATGATGAGATATTTTCAGCGCATGTCCGAGGCACTGATCAGCTGCTTGGATAGAGATGAGGCTAGGGAGCCGACACCCGCTGAGGTTTCATCGCGCACACCGACCGTTACTGGTAGCATTCATCGTGAACTCGAGAAAGACAAATTTCCCAAGTTATTTGATGTCTCGGATGACGCAGCCACTGAGGCATGGTTGGAGAACATGGTGATGTGCTTCGCACTTTGCGATTATACCTCCAAGATGAAGGTCTGCATGATAGTCTTTCAACTGAAAGGGAGTGCCCTTCTATGGTGGAAGATGCTCCTATCGTAGCTGAACATGGCCGTCGAAGATGTGTCATGGGAACTATTCGAGGAACGGTTCTGAGAGAGGTACCTTTCAGAGGAATTCATTGAGCGTCAGCTCAATGAGTTCAACGCATTACGATAGGGAGGTCATACAGTGCCTGAGTACGAGGCACGTTTTATGGAGCTGCTCCGGTATGCTCCGCACCTTAACACAGAGAAACTTAAGGTCAACCAGTTTGTGTTCGTCCTTAACGGAAGACTGCGTGCAAAGGTTAGGATTTTGATGCCTCAAACCTTGCACGATGCCATCTAGAAGGCCATCATAGCAGAGGAGGATCTTATCAGTGGGGATCAGATCAGGACTCCAGCGAGACCAGCAAGGAAGGGTTCATATGGAACACCGCAGCATCAGACACCAGTGAGACATACACCGAGATGTCGTGGCCTCTAGAGGGGATCCACGTTCACTACACCCCGACGACCACCACCTCAACAGCGGAAACCTTATCAGGGACCACAGCATTAGCAGCAGTGTCGCCCGCAACAGTAGCAGTTTAGTCCTGTTCAGCAGAATAGACCAGGGTTCTAGGCCAGTGGGCCGTCATCTTCTACTTCGAGTACCAGGACTGCTGGGCCAAAGAAGGGGTGTTGGACATATGGGGAGACACACTACCAACGGACTGTCCTGTGGAGAGGACCAGAGTGTCCGAATCAGCCAAACCCACCACAGTGGGAGATATGGGCAAGGCCCATCGGATTCATGCAGCAGTGAATAACCACCAGGAAGAGCACTAGTCGACTGTTCTCGAGACGATAGGTACCATCGCTGACCACACCCTTAGTTTTTTGATAGATCCTGGTGCTACTGAGAGTTTTATTTTTGGTGCAGCGCTAAAAAGAATTAAGGTAAAGGAAGTCGATTAGAATGAGTTTAGCTTTGTAGAGATGGCTTCAGGAGCCAAACAGAAGGTTGGAGGGAAAGTTACGCTCTGTGCCCTTAACCTGGGAGAGTTTGTCATGGGGGTCAACTTGTAAATCACAATCGTAGGGTCTTATGACGTCGTGATTGGTATGGATTGGTTGGAATCGCATGAGGCGATACTCAACTATAAGATGAAATGGTTGAGCTTGGTTGATGACAAAGGACAAAGACGTGTGATTGTAGGACGGAACTAGGGAGTTTCCTTGAGGTTCGTCTCTTCCTTACAGTTACGGAAGAGTATGCGCAAAGGGTGCAATATTTATGCGATCCTTGCGCTAAATGAAAAGGGAGTAGTGGAAGGTCTAGAACACCTTCTAGTGGTGAAGGAGTTTGTGGATGTATTTCCAGAGGAGTTACCTGGGATGCCGCCGGAAAGGGAAGTGGAGTTTACCATATACATGAAACCGAGGACCGAACCGATAGCAAGAACGCCTTATCGGATGTCGACCCCAGAGTTGCAAGAGTTGAAAATGTAATTGAAGGAGTTGTTGGACCTGGGATTGATACGTCCTAGTGTGTCACCGTGGGGTGCACCTGTTCTTTTCATTCGGAAGAAGGACGGATCGTGGAGGCTTTGCATTGACTACCGTCAACTAAACAAGGCTATGATCAAGAATCAGTATCCCTTGCCGAGAATCGATGATCTGTTCGATCAAATGAAGGGTGCGACGGTGTTCTCCAAGATCAATTTGAGATCAGGGTATCACAAGTTACGGATCAAGGAGGATGACATCCCTAAGACCGCCTTTAAGATGAGATTTGGACATTACGAGTTTACTGTTTTGCCATTTGGACTGACAAACACCCTAGGAGTATTTATGAGTTTGATAAATGGGGTGTTCCGCGAGTACTTGGACAAGTTCGTCCAAGTATTCATTGACGATATTTTGATCTACTCTCGGATGACAGAGGAGCATGACGAGCACTTGTGCTTGGTACTATAGTGTCTGCAAGAGCACAAATTGTATGGGAAGTTGTCCAAATTCTCTTTTTATCAATCGAGGATTCACTACTTAGGGCATGTCATCTCCGGCGAAGGTATCGTCGTGGATCCAGCCAAGGTCGAGGCCATTATGGAATGGCCTGGGCAGTCGAATGTCACGGAGGTGCATAACTTTATGGGTTTAGCAGGATACTACCGACGGTTTGTCGAGGGATTTTCGAAGATAGCAAATCCGATCACAGAATTGCAGAAGAAAAACAAGAAGTTTGTTTGGACCAAGAAATGTGCGGAAGAATTTCAGAGGCTTAAAGAGTTGTTGAAAATAGCACTGATACTAAAGGTCTGAGACATGGATGTGAAATTCTTGGTATGCACAAACGCATCCAAAGAAGGCTTAGGTGGAGTCTTGATGCAAGACGGATGAGTAATTGCTTACATTTCGAGGAAACTGAGAAGGCATGAGGAGAACTATGCGACGCACAATTTGGATTTATTGGCCATCGTATATTCCTTGAAGGTTTGGAGACACTACCTTGTTGGACGAAAATTTGAACTAAAGACTGATCATTGTGGACTACAACACATTTTTATGCAAAGCAACCTGAATGCGCGAAAACGACATTGGTCAGAATTGCTTAACGAGTACGACTTTGAGATTACTTACATAAAGGGAATGGTGAACTGAGTGGCGGATGCTTTGAGTCAGAGGCCACACATCTTTTCAGTGTTGCCTCTTCAGATGAATCTACGGGAAAGATTCTAACCTTACAGCGTGGCGATGACTGGTACCAGGAGGTCGAGGGCTTTATTGGACAAAACACAATGATGGTACCACGATATGAGGGATTTTCTTTTGATAGCGATGGGTTATTGAGGTTTAGAATTCGGATTTACGTACCGCCAAATGACGAGTTGAGGATGTTGATCCTGAGTGAGGCTCATAGAGCAGTTTACATGGCTCACCCGGGAGTTACAAAGATGAGGGCAGATCTTAAGACATTATTCTTCTGGAGGGGAATGAAGGCCAACATACTTAACTATGTGGCCAGGTTTTTGGAGTGTCAGTAGGTAAAGGCTGAACATAGACACCCAGCAGGATTACTACAACCACATGCCATTCCAGAATCGAAATGGGAAGTTATTTCGATGGATTTTATTGTTGG
>SNQJ01S0111393.1:26094-46086 GCA_010110895.2 Picea sitchensis | reverse complement strand
CCTAGGCTTGAGCATTGATTATGTGTCTTGGAGGTCCTAACCATTGCAGGGTAGGACGGGCAGGTAGTCAGTCATATTATTGTCTGTTGAATTTCGTTCTTTGCTTGCAGAGGTTTATGTGCGTCTTATATCTCTATGTTGTCATCGCATTGCATGCATCATGTTCGTCATTGTATGGCGACTTTGGGTCGAATGTATTTATTATCCTTGTACACACGCACACATAGACACACACAAAAAAAAAGTGCACTTGTTATGAGAGGTTGTCACCGTAACGAGGAGGTTCATTACATTCTAAACCAAAATATCCACCAATGGAAAAAAATCTTTCGATGTTCACAAATCCATCAAATAGTTCAAGCCTTACATACTAAAGAGTCACACCAAGGTGATCATACCTCACCTAGAAGTTAGGTCTCTCCTTGTGTAAAAGGAGTTGGGTGAAATATGAGGAAATTGGATGTATTTCTTATAGGAATATGACTTGGAATTCAATCCAACAACTATAGTAAAAGGTCAAGGCCTATGCAAATTAGCAACTAAGGCCATGGATACTGAATATCAGAAGTAAGAAGGCTAGTAGGAAGAACCAGTATTATATGCACAACAGCCTCTTTATGTACCATCACTTGAGAATTCATGGTACAATGACCTCAAGTAGTATATTCTTAGTCCATGGTATTATTTTCATAAGGAATTCTGAAGGAGTTCTCCTCCGGTGCCTTGACAAACAATATGTTGACAGATTCCTCAAGGAGCTTCATGATGGAAGAGCTGAAGGGAATTTTTCAAGAGAAAATACAACCCACGGGATTCTAATAGATAGATATCATTGGCCTACAATGTTTAAATATGATCATTCTTATTCCCATAGCTGTGATTTTTTCCATAAATTAGTTGGGAGAGGAAGCATGGTTGTTTTTCCACTCCAACCTATTGTTGTTGAAGAACCTTTCGATCAATTGGGGATAGATATCATCGGTGAGATCAAACCTCATTAATATAAACAACATAGGTATATTATCACTGCCACCGATTAGTTCATGCGTTGGACAGAAGTTGTACCACTAACTAAGGTAAATGAACAAGTGGTGATTCATTTTTTGGAACAACACATTATTACCAGGTTTGGATTACCCACTACTCTTGTGTTTGATAATGCTACTTAATTCTTGTCATTAAAATTAACTGATTTTTCCTTGGAAAAGGGAATCATTCTTAAATATGAAAATAAATAGTATCCCCAAGGAAATGGACTAGATGAATATACTAACAAAAACATTATCTATATCCTAAAGAAAATTGTAGTTGATCAACAAAGAAATTTGCACAATGCTCTACCTAATGTTCTCTAGAAAGACTGGGTCACTCCAAAATAAAATATAGGGACCTCCCCATACTTTATCATTTACGAGAAGGAATCCATTCTCCCTCTGAATATCTATCTTCCTTCCCTATAACTCACTCAACAATCATGCAAGAGGGAATGCCCCGCCATCTAGAAATGCATAAATACCTTGGTAAAACTAGAAGAAGAAATTTGAATCTCACCAATAGACCATAAAATTATGGTTTGATGGGGCATTCTCTATTGAAAAGGACTTTCAGGTTGGCAACCTAGTTCTCAAATGGGACAAGCCACACACAGACAAAGGGAAACACTCTAAGTTTCAACAATCGTGAATGGGCACTTTCACCATTAAGGAAAATATTGGCCTAGGCACTTACATATTGCAATACCTCAAAAGGGAGGTGGATATCCCTATTAACAAACATATTCTCAAACAATAAAACATTTATCCTTCTAAGGTATCTCTCCTATACATAAATACAAAGTCATTTTTCCCCATCCTTTCATTTTTTCAATTTGTTTTACTTTCTAATTTTTCTTTTGTTGCTTTCCCTTATGCTTTTCATTTTCATTAATTTTTTTTATTTTGTTTATATTTCCATTTCTCTCTCTCTCAATATTATTTCCTGATATTTCCCAAAAAAAATTGGTGTCATGAATCTGAATGTTAGTCATGACATGGCACATTGGTACCAAAATCCCAAAAATATGCATTTTTCCACCAGACACAACTTTATATGTTCTCCAAATAATTATTTTTCATGACCCCGGGTTAGATTTAGCAAAGGAATGTGGCTCAATAGAGGATGATTCTTACACTCTTAAATTTTTGTGAGTGTGATCTATTGGTCATACCCAAGAGAAGGTTATATGCTTGTATGAAATTAACAGACTAAGACTAATTGTTGAGAGGCCCCTATAGTAATTAACGCATGCTTCTCAAAAAGATATCTCATCTACAATCAAGTTGGAAAATATACCTTTCATAGGTATTATCCCACATGCCTTTGAAGGAAAAATGGAATCCCCCCATCCACCTCTATCTGGAAATCAAGAGAAAATCATATCAGAAAGGTAAAGGCTTGTGGAAAGGTATTTTATCTCATGTGGGACATCCAAGTATCTGCGTCGGGGCTATGGATGCTCGTTGGCAGTGGAGCAAGGCTTGTGACACTAAGGTTACTCCATTGGGGATATGGACACTTGTTGGTAGTGGAGAAACACCAGATAAATGCATAATTAACTTGGATTTTCAACATTCTTGATGCATCATTACCTTGCAACACTTCACTTTCCTCCTTGAGATGGTCTAACTTTAAAAAGTCATACTATTTTGATCAACCACCTTTGGGCATGGCCATAATATCTCTCTTTCCTTATTCAAATTTGTCTCATCGAATTATATGAATTGAAACCTGTGGGACCTCCCTAGTATCCCTCTAGGTTATGCACAGTAAGTCTTATTTCTCTTCAAGTCTTGTGTTTATATACTTTTTTTAGAAATGCATGGCTTCTCCCAGTGTGTCGCCAATTGTTGTGGCAGGCACCAAAAGCTTCCTTTTCTTTTCTTGTTTCATTGATCAAAGAGTTAATTTCTCCCAAGAAATAGGATCCCTCATACCGTGGTTCACATAGTTGGTGCATCTCTTTACATGGAAAAGAAGTCCATCTTTCCTCATTTTCCATTATGGGTTGGGTCATATTCCTTTGAAGATGTTAAGCAAGCTTGGGCCGAAGTGGACACACTGAAATATTTCCACTTCGGAGAGGAAATTTTTCATAGGCATGATCCTCTAGACGTAGTAAATAAACATTGCCTCAGGCACAAGAATTGATGGGACTACACAACAAAAAATTGGGAAGAAGAAGATATTCACTACCATGCCAAAACATACAATGAAGTCATATTCAGGTGAAAGGGAAACTTGCTAGGAAGAATATTAGATGAAGAAAGAGCTGGAGATTCCTAGAAGAAGGTTGGAAATATATATATCAGTAGTGGCGACGAAAAAAGTAGCAGTAGCCATGAACACAACTTCAATCTCTGAATTAGCAACACCAAAAGAAGAAAAAGAAAAGTCATTGAAACATAAGAAAACAAAAGGAGAAAGAAAGATAAAGAGGAACATAAGAGACAATAGAGGGAAGCAGAGGAAGCAGTGGCAGCCAAGTGACAAAGAAAAAAGGAAAAGGTGTAGAATAAAAAGGAGGACATGAGAAAACAAAAACGAAAAGAAGAGGAACTAGTTGCAGCAAAGGAAACAGTCGAAGCCAAGGAATTAGTTGAAAAAACACAACAGTGGCAGTGGTAGAAACAATAGTAGATAAGAGAGTAGAAGATGAGGCAGCAACAAAAGAAGTCGAGGAGGAGAAAAGGAAACATGATGAGGAAGCATTCAATAATGACATCGTAGGGTCATCAGTGGAAGCCCCTCTCACTGATAGGCACTTCCCACTCAGTGAAATTGGATTGGGACTATTCATGTCCTCCAAAGCTAGAATTGTGGCCAATCTAAATACATTTTGGTTTGACAAGGCCTCAAAGAAAATTGTACAACATCAAATAAATAATCTCCCAGTCATCGGGAGGGCTCCCCTATAAATTATTACAAAAACCTCGGTGACAAAAGATGTTAGGAAGGACCCAATGTCTATTTTTTCCTTCGGCATTGCCTTCATGATTTCATCAGAACAAAATCTCAAGGACCTAGCTATGAAAATAAGGATAAATATGATCATATCAAAGAGCTGGAATAAGAAGTCAGGTGTGGGAAGAAATATAAAGGGGGCCTTAAGGAGTTTAGGTTATGAATGGAAATATTCAGGACATAACTCCATGAGATGGCTAACAACATTTATTCAAACCTCCAAGTCTTCTAGTAGATGGAAACACAAATCATAGCCGAGCATAGCTTGGTACAATCCAAGAACACCAAATTCACCACCATCAGATAAATTTTGAACAGTATGCAATGTTTGATTGTTGTGAATCTGGATGCCCCAGTTGGGTTGCCTTGCATCTCGGAGTGGGAAAGGAATATTAATTATTCCACCCTTGATAGATTCCAAAAATATGGAGATAAGGTTGAAAGGGAAACAAAGAATTCCCTAGCCATATTTCCACAACTTCACAAGGCAATGCACATTTTAACACATAAAGGGTATCTGCCTCCTGTTGAGGCAATTGGGAAAACAAAATCTAATGAACAGGTCTTCGAAGAGATCTAGCAAAATATGAAGCAAAGGAAAGTGGATTACCAAGATGTGACAAGGGTAACAACATATCTCATGGAAGAACATCTCATCAAGCCAACCAAGACATAAAATATGATTCAGGATTTCATGGTTAACTTGATGAGAGACATGAAAACCCTCTCACACAACTCATCCTCTCACGAAGCTTCCCTAGAGACGCTCCTATACCATAGATTCATTGCCATCGTAGGAAAACATGAATCTTGGGAAGCTTATTTGAGATACAAAGATAGTAAAGAAAGACAAAACAACAAATTCAAATTTGTCCACAGACGTCTCCTATTTTGTCATTTTTTGTCAACTGCAGTCAATTGTGTCTTATTGTAACACTTGTCAACATCATTTGAGAAGAGGAAGCTGAAAATACTTGTATTTTTTTCTTGGAGAATCTAAGAAGACCCCTTAGGTATTTACTAAGATTACTATAAGATAAGGAAGAGTCCCATTTTGAAGTGGCTCCTCAAGCATTGTAAATTCAGGAACTATTTTCAGAATTAATATTGAGAAGCCCTTAGGGTCGATTTTTTTAGAGAGAACTAATCTTGTCAATGGTTAATTGGCCATGAACTATTTCCAGCAGGTTGTTATGATGTTTACATGTGTTGTAAGAATGTTATTTTGTTTATATACTTTTCTTGTGAAAACATAGATCTTTCTTGCAATTTAGTTTCTTCTCTCTTATATTTTAGCTTGAGATGATGAGTAGCTTATGCATGTAATTCCATATCTTTGACTAATCTAGTTATTCCTTTGTATGTATGTTTTATCTAACTCTAACACTTCCTAAAAGTTATCTAAAAAAAGTCTTTGTAGGGATTGGTGGCATTTATGGCTACTCATTTGTTACTATAGTCGCTCCTAGCTAGGATATGATAGATTTTATTGTATTTCTGCAAGTAGTTAGTTTGCATTTGCATTCTCCATTGCATTTCCATTCAATCATCCCCTCAACCCAGTAATGGAAATCGGGCTAGAATCTGGATGGGTCTCCTAAACCAAACAATACATAGTCTAATTGGGACCATGCACCAAGGAGTACACTTGTCTATTGAAGGGAATTTTTCCTGCATCAACAATGCCATTTTCTCTAGGTTGGGCAAAAACAGATCAATAGCCAACCTTAAGCATAGCTCCTAATCTTGAAGTCCTTGAATTGGTGCATTGACTATATTTTGTTTTAATTGTTCAAAATTATCTTTGTATTCTTGAGACCAAACAAAGGGTGTCTCTTTTTTTAATAAGGCTTCAAATGGTAATGCTATGGTAGTGTATCATTGGACAAATTTTCTACAGTATCTAATGTTAGTAAGGAATTCTTTGACCTGTTATGGATTGATCAACAATGGTAGGAACTACTACAATACTATGCTTCTCTAGCCTCATCCTTAGTGTTGTCAACCAATGCATTTTGTGAGATTTTTAAAAAAGTTTTAATGATGCAAAACATAATGCATTTGGGGTTCATCATGATTTTCATCACATTTGCATCGATGTATCACTTCACAGTGTTGTATTTTTCTACATGTTCTCTATATGGTGTTGAATTAGCGATGAAATGTTCAATACAAAGAGTTATTCTACATCGGTTGTGTGTTGTTTTACATCGAATATTATTTTGAAAAAACACCTTTTGGATCCATTTTTGCATCACACGTGTTTTTGTTGCATCAAATTAGCATCGATGTGCCACAATTTGGGCATCAATATTGTAGAATCGACATCATACTTGCATTGTTCTAGGAAGTGTACTAGCATCGAAATGCATCACTTTTATGTATTTTTAGCATTATATTTTTATCTTGTTAGATTCATATTAAATAACCAATGTTGAACATCATACTTTCATTTTTTTTAAGCATCAAATAGGAAACTTTTATGTCTTGTTACCATTGTATTAGAGTCGTATTTCATGAACATTGCATCGAAGTAGTGTCACATTGCATTAAAATTTATATTGTCTTGCATCAAAAGTGCATTGTATTTAATCAAATTGCATTATAATAATGTCAAATTTGTGTCAAGTTCACATCAAAATTGCATCATGTTATTATTATATTTATTTTTATAATATCTAAACATTGATGAGATTAATTATTAGTATAGGATTATTTTAATATATATATATATAAAAGCACAATTACAATTATTCCATTAACATTCAGTTAAGTTCACATCATGAGAGCAAAAACTTATGTATTCATAAACACAATTATGAAATTTTACCACACTAACATTCAATCAATTTCACACCATGGAAGCAAAAAACCATGTATATGTAAATAAAATGATGAAATTTTAAATTAAATTGTAAAATAACCATGTATTGTTTTATGTTTGTAAACAAGTGATACATTGCAATCCTAGGAAAATGTCAACTTTGTACACAATATTGCATGAAAAGATGTGTACACACAAGAAAATGAAGTAGATTTGACATCAGAAATTGATTGAAGTGTTGTCAGTTCCCTCATATTTTGAACCCTTCCCATCCTCACTATGTAAAAACATAAGAAAATAATATGAGGTCAATTAAATAAATAATTGTTTACATTTAAATAAGTAATAAAAAAGCATGACTTCAAAAGTTATAGATCCCTTTGATTCCTTTGAATCATTTTTGTATTCATCAATCTATCTGGAATAATACAATATATTTCAATCAATAAATGAATAATTACATCTATATATAAAAGTTAAAAATAAAAATATAATCAATAATTAATTACTCAAGGCATGAGCCAGAGATATTCCACCATTCTTTGTAACTATTTTTTAAGACATACTTTAATTGTTAGTCAGTGCACTCACGACTATAGTAGTTAACTATATGCAATAAGAGAAAAACATATTTAATAATGAGATATATTAAGATAGTGTATTATCATATTAAATGCATTTATATTGAAAAAATTAAAAAACACCCTTTAATGGAGGATCTTTTACCTTGACCCAAAGATTGTATAGTTGTTATTTTATTTTCAAATATCCTTGTTTGTACATAACATTAAAAAAAAAAAAAAAAATAGTTAATTTTTTCAATGTCCAATAATTGATCATAAAAGTAGGTCAATGGTACTAAAAGACTATATCAAGTAAATATAACAAGTTAAAAGCATATCGTCAAATATCGTTAGTGTGATTAGTTTTGATGGGTCTCGTTCTACATGGCAACCCAGGATCGAACCCGTCGAGAGGAGACAACAAAAACTCCATCCATCTAAGGTTTGGTAAGGGTAATTCTGACATCTTAGCTACCCCTGGGTCACGGTTTCTCAGCCACAGGATAGTCCCACAGGTAAGGGACATGCTAGAAAACAAAAAAAAAAAAAGTTAAAAGAATATCAAAATAAAATATAACTACAAGCATATATTATTTATTATATTTGTGAATTTTTTTTGTGGTGTCTGAGGGACCACTACTCATGCCTTCTTTTCATTGGAGATCCTTTTAGCCTCTGAGAAATCCTTATGGATTTTTTAAAACACAATGTTGTCAACATTAGATGATTTGTGTTTTGTGTCGCTATCCTCTTTATCAATATTACAATGTATACATTGGTGTCGCTATCCTCTTTATCAATATTACAATGTATACATTGAATTTGTTCAAAACCACGGAAAATGAAGATACATATAAAATGTGATGATGATACATAATGAAATATAAAAGATAAAGGACTAGAATAAAGAATGAATAAATAGAAGATTAATTTGAACATATTTCACATGATACAATGTCTCCTCCCCTTTATAGTCTTAGAGAATCTATGAAAGGTATTTTTGTCACTGAATTGTACATCTAGGAACCTTCAACATAGATGTCATAATGCTCTTCACTTACTATCATTTTCTTTCTTCTTTGTGCTCAAACATTAACGTGCATGTCATAGAACAAACAAGTACCATGAAAAATGTAGTATATTGAATCAAATTAATTTTTAAATTTAAAATGCAAGATAAATCATACCACGACTAACATGCTCGGATACATTGCAACTAAGAACCATAGAACTTGATCCATACTACATTAAATGCAAGTAATCCATATCTAGGTATGATATATATATATATTTGTTATACTCGTTATAAACATTACAAGTTTTTTTATTAGGATTTATGCAACATAAAATAGACTATAGTAAGTAATAATTACAATTATAAATGCATTTTTTCATCAAATAAATACATATTTTTTAATATTATATAACAATCATAAAGTATGTAATTACAACTCACTGAGTGATTCTTGATGCTACCTTCATCAGTTGTAATGTGTTTACCTTTCCTTCTATGATGTTACTCCTCTCTTTCCCCACATCTAACTTATTCATCTGATCCATCTCCATTATAAGCCATATGAACTATAGATCTATTGCAACAAGACATTACTAAATTGAAATATATGCATAATTTGACAGGAACATTGAAAATGCACACATAACATCAACATATGTAAATATGTAAAAACTAACCCTATAACTTAAAGAAATATGTAGAGATTAACCCTATAAGTCCTTAATCCACTAGCCAACAAACATCAAAATGCTCTTTTGTTACCTTAGTTTGTGTGAATTGTATTTCAATATGAGGAATTCACAGTGTGGCATCTAATTACCATATTTTGTTAAATGTCTTCTAGAAGAATTATTGGTGAAGGGTAATATAGAGACAAATCAAAATGCAACGAAAGAGAGGTTAGTAGGATTGAGAGAACAAGTTGTAATGAGTTTTATAAATATTTCATATTGCACTATTATAAATCTCATTACAACCATGATTTGCAAGGAAAAAACTAAATTCATGACACCACGCTCTTCTTTGTCAAGGTCTCTAGCCATGGTTCTCATTGATGATAAATTTATTATATATCAATAATAATCTAAAAATATCCCTAGATTAACAATTAACATTGGGGATTTTGGTAAGGTGGAATTCTCTGAAATCCCTACAATGGATTCAGATTTTACCACTAATTTATAACATCAAAAAAAGTACATATAATAATTTAATGAAAAAGATAAAGCATTTTTGTAGTGCCCCATATGCTTTGACTACTTACATAGTTTAGATCTTATTATTGGAGGGCCTTTGGTTACAAATGACCCAGTTTATTGGCTAATTGTTTTATGATTAAAATTTTAATTTTAATTATCTGATTGAATTGATTATTGAATGGGTTTATTTAAAATGTTTATATAATAACATAGATGAATTATATGTTGATGGATTTCATAGTTAATGTTATCAAGTCATATGATTGGATAAATTAAAATGAAAAAGTTGGATACATTAACTTACATATGTTACTGATGGTTTTCCTAGTGTGGCAAAAGACCACAAGGGTGTATTGATGTGGGATTGAGTGAACATTATAGTGGACTCTGGATTGAGTCAATGAACCATACAAATTTATATGATTATGTTATATTGTGATTTTGAATTATGAAAATTATTTGATGCATTGATTTTAGTGTGTGCAAACATAAGGAACATGCTTTCCAATTGATCCACTTATGGGAAATGGAGTTGTATGGAAATGTATTGAATATCACTAGGAGAGGAGGAACAACATTTATGTTTCCACCTGATAGCACTCATTTTTCATGGTCTAAGTCATAAATCTAGGAACATTTTTACTTAGAGGTTGCACATTGCTATGAAGGTAGGTTGCAGATTTAGTCACTCACAAAATTTGACTAAGGGGTGTGACGGGTCTACTATATACCTTATTAATGGAAACATGGTATGTATCCTACTAGTACATTTTTTTTAACCCAGGGTTATCATTCTTGCATGGTGACATGCAAAATATATGTAATAGTTGAGAAGTATATGAGATATAACTTCTAGTATGTTGTCCATGCATTAACCAGAAATCCAATTCTACTTATAATAAACATAAATTGATTCAAACTAAAATATCGTAAAGAATTTAACAAAGACAATGTTGAATAATAAAGCATGTTCTGACTACAATTACGCATTTTGTAGCATGTAATATTTTTGACACATGAAATGATGTTCAGTGATCAATTATCAGTTGTGAAATAAATACATATAATGATTTGTAGCGAACGAGATAAACATTCAAACATGATTTACTACAATGGAACAATCTGTAGCAAACAAAATTCAAATAACGATTTGCATCAAATAGTAAATAGTTAAACTAATTGTAACAATTCTATAAGAAAAACAACTAATACACAAAAGTTAAATATCCTCGCGCATACTTCCCTAGAGTTGGCATAAAATCTATGAGTTATGTGAGGGTGAAGCTTCATGACTTTATGATCTGTAAATGGAAGGCTTATAGCCTATCCATCTCACCAACACGAATATCTCTGTTAAAATGAATATGATATTATCTCTTTTGATGATGGGAAAATACATGATCATCAAAGCCACAGTCAAATCGGTCTAATTAAAAAATGAACTCGACTTCCTCATAGTTAAGGAGGGAAGCAAGTCGGAAGAAAGACGAGTCATGTTGGAAAATAAAATGAGTCAAAAAGATGCAAGTTGAATTGAAGGTAAAGTAAGTCGACAAAAGTCAAACTAGAAGGAAGTCGGGTCAACCAAGAAAGCCAAACCGACCAAGCGTAGACCCAATCGAACCATGGGAAAATTCGTTCAACTAGGAATTATTGTCGATCAAATAAGGAAGGTAAATCAACCAAAAATGAACCTCGTCGGTAATGGGTCAACCCACAATTAGAATAAATAATTAAAGGGAAGATTTGGTAACCAATTGTGATGGAACCCTCTGAAAATTGGATTTGGAAACCATAGGTTGTGGGGAAAGTGTGCAATACGAGTTTGATAACCAATGACATATAAAAATGTTTAGAGGGTGAACTTAGAGACCCACGACATACAAGAAAGACTCAGGGGTGATTTTGAAAATCCACAACACATCAAAAACGTTTTGAAGTCAAGTTGGACATTCGAGAAGAGATAAAAATGTATGGGGAAAAATTGACAGCCGAATGAATTGAAAAAATGTGTAGATGGTTTGTGGGTAATTAATAAATGCTCAGAAAACCCCAGATTTTGAGATACATGTCATCTATGATTTATGGTAAAAAGGAAAATGCCCAACAAAGTTGAGAATGTGCCCAACGACTCAAAACGAAATTAGAAACCTCCAATGAATTCGAAACGTCTCGGGGAGGATGGTTGTCGATTCCCAACTCAGAAAAATCAATGCACGGCTATGGTTAAAGAGTCGTTAGTCTAGCTCACAAACCCTTCATGACTATTTTCATATAAAACGAGCTCAAGTCCAAACTAGTATGAAATTTCATTTGCTAAATAAAAATKTAGACAACCATTAAGTTATAGTGCACATAATAACCATTCACAAATAATGCAATCATAAAGAATCAAACACACATAAAATCATAATTACCCTAGAAACCCAAACAGGAAAACCAACATTATTTTGGATTTKACCAGGCTCTTATTTATTCAACAATGGGAAAATTACAGGCTCTTTGGTTYGTCTCTATGCTCCTCAGTGACATATGGGTAGCCTCTCTACAACATTCACAGCCAAAGAACCCATCTCTCATTGTGGGGAAACATTATATAGAACATTGTGTCGACTGGGAGGATAGTTGGAAGTTTAGGGGTCCCCAATGCTTCAACTTCTCTCCAGTCTGTTTCTCCTTCATTTCTTTGGTTGTTTTGTCTTTTCTCCCATGGGAAAAGATTTTATGAAAATCTCATTATTTATTTTATACAATAATATACTTCCAAACTTTACATACATTATATATTAAATTGGACAACAAACATGATGGCATGGAGCCCTTCAAACCAACAAGTCAATCTCCTTCTTCATCCATATCCTTAAACATTTCCTGTGTTGATCATCTTAGAGTCTTGTGTCGATAGCCAATTGTTCTTGTCAGATCTGATTCAGATCACACCTCCCCAAGGATAGATGAGGGAACCAGTTTGTGATCTAGTTCCTCTCATACCACTTTGATTTTCTTGCAGTCTGTCCTTTGAGACTAATTTTCCACATTTTTTATTGTCCTCTGTGAGTCATCTGCTCCTTGTGATGCAAAACTATGTCTTCCTTCAACTCCTCAAGTCTATGAGGTGAAAATTATTCAACAGTCAGAAGAACCTGTTGTTATTCCTCCTCATCCAACATGGAGGGATCGAACAAATTCAAATACTCCACATTCACCACTGAGATAATCATCATGTATGGTGGAAGTTTCAACCTAAAGGCATTCTCATTCACTTGTTCAATAATATCAAATGGTCCATATCTAAGGGTATTGAGTTTCTTTGTTTCTGCTTGCAGTCGTTCCCTATAGATATAAAGCCACACCTGGTATGTAACACATAACTTATGATCTTCCCTATGTTGATCATGTTTGACTTTGTACAATTTTTGGCTCTTCTTGAGATTCTCCTGAACCCTTAGATGTATATGCCTAATCTTGTCCACGAATGTGATTTCCTTTTTTTCTTCTCCTTGTAGTTTTGCTTCTTCCTTTTGGTGTCCATAAAAAATATGAAATGGTGAAGGAGATAAATAACCAAAACAAATATCTAAAGGAGACTTATGGGTGGAGGAATGAAGCGCTCTATTGTAGAAGTGTTGAATGTAGACTAATTGATCCTCCCAAGTCTTTGGATGTGTGTTGTTGTAACCTCTCAGTAGTTGCACCAACATCATGTTTACTACCTTGGTTTTTCCATCAGTAAGAGGATGGAAGGAAGTCGATTACTTCAACTAGGTATCCATTCTCTCCCAAAGCGTTGTCCAAAATATTCTCAAGAACATGTTGTCCTAATCAAATATGATGGAATTTTACAATTCGAAATGTACCCAGATATGGTTGAAAAATAGTTCAATTGTTTCTCATCTAGAGATTGTATTCTTTCACGGAATGAGCACACACATTTTGTTGAAATGATCCACCACGACGAAAACATAGTCATGGCCTCTATGATTCATAAGTAAACCTCCAACAAAATCCATGGAGATGCTTTCCCAAGGCATTTTTGGTATTGGTAATGGCATCTAAAATCCAACTTTATGGTTGCTTGGCTTGCTAATGTTGCAAAAGACACATCCTCTAACAAAGTTTTCCACCTTCTCCTGTATCTTTGGCCAATACACATGTCGTTGCAGATTTTCCACTATCTTTTTCACACCAAAATTACCAACAACTCTAGAAGTGTGTGTTTCTATCATCAAATAAACTCTTATATCTCGGGGTATGCATAGTTTTTCCATCTTTTACAACAACCCATCTTGGAGGTGATACTCATTTCCTTCCATGATAGTGACAATACTCTCCTTTAGTTGTTTGTAGACTTCTTTGAAATATTCATCTCCATCATAATCATCACTCAAAATTTCATTAGTGAAAGGCTCAAGATACATTATCATTCCAATTGATGTAGTCTTCTTTAGTGGTGGTCGAGAGAGCATGTCTGCTAGTCTATTTGTGACTCATTTCTTGTACTTAATCAATAAATGAAACTACTGCAAGAAACCTAACCACTTGTAATTCCCTACTTGTTGAATCTTGCTCTAAATTTGTAGATACTGAAGAGGTTGATGATATGTGTGTATGATAGTCTCTTTTCCCAAGAGGTGATTCTTTCACTTGTTTACTTCTTGTACAGTCGTAAAGAGTTATTTATCATGCATGGGATCATCAAGCACTACTCCATGAAACGATTTTGAATGGTAGAACACAATTATTCCTCCGTGCATGATTATTTCTCCTAATTCATATCCAATAGCATTAGTCTCTAGCTCAAAAGGTCATTGCAAATTCAGCATGGCTAAAACTAGAGCACAATTAATTTTATTCTTCAAGTCTTCAAATTCTCTTTGCTATCTCTTACACCAATGAAATCTCTTTCCTTTGGCGGTTATGGCATGAAATGGTGTTGTTATTGTGGACAAAATATATGACCTTTGTGGTGGTGAGAAGGGTGTCCATTTGTGCAAGTGGATATTGTTGGTCATGTAGTCTCTCGGCACTCCATATCTGCAACCTGAGGGCCTCGAGACAAAATATCTTTAGTTATCACACCAAATGGGGATAACATATGGATCCTACTTGGGGACATGTGATCATCGTAGAGTGCATGAGAACCACATCATCTCTTGGTAAACATTTTCCTGCAAAAAATTAGACAAAATCATCATAGCATATAGGGTGGTGCTATCATCCTTCATCCATATATAAAAAAATCCAAAATAAAAACTAATCTAGAAAAGAAAAAAATTGACATTTTTTTAAAAACTTATAAACTAAGCATGAAATCAATATGTAAGTAGAGAGAAATGAAAATGAAATGCATCTAAACTGATATGAGAAATCAAAATGGCTTACCTACTTACCTAGGGTCCTTTGGGCCTTGAAGATCATGCGATAGATGATGTGAGGTGAAGTCATACAACCAATGCAACCAGTTGATCATCCCATCAAAGTATCTCCCCCTGTGCTTAATCATGTAATACAAAAATATAAGTTAAGCACATAATAATTATGAGTATAAACACACATATAATAGATCATGAAATAAAACTCATGGAGATGGGTGGGAGGGAGGAAGTCCTTCTGGAAAGAGAAACCATCATCCTGATGAATCCATCTTTGAAGAGGGATACCATATATATACAAAGACTCTTCTTCATCTTCATTCATAATATCATTTCTCCTTGAAGTTTGAGAAAGGACAAGATATCCCAAGAAAACCCTATGATTTCCCAAACGAGAGGAAATGGAGTAAGGCACAACCTTAGAGAGAAAATCCTTGATCAGACTTAGGAAACTTCTCTTATTTTTCTGAAAATCCTTGCCCAAAGTCTCTACATGAAAGTAATTTTGTTTGGTAGTGCAGACCTCAGACTTATTTTGGCTGGCCACGACCTGGTGTCTATCAAAATCTGAGCACAATAGTTGAAAGTCCTCATAGAACAAATATGCATCCTCAAAAGGGTATGTATCAAGGGATGACTGAAGATCACTCTGAGTATGTTGTGACAAGTCATCCTCAAAGGGGCAGAACATATATGTAACCATATCATCACCAAACTTCCAAATATCTTAATCATACATGCATGAAGACCAATCCTCTGAAAATGACACCTCCTCTGCTTGAGAGCTACCCTCAATGTCATAAATGGGGTCTATATAAAAAATGAGACAACCAATATCCGATCTGCGTCTTCCAGTCTATATGAACGTGTCTATAGGATCATCAACCATATCGAAGGGTGATTTCATAATACCATCAATATGACTGAAAATGACCATATTTTCATCTTCCTGTGCAAGAGGAGTAGAGGTATGGACATCTTCAACTAGATCTTCAAATTGTTCATCATCGAGACTGATTGTTTCTTCAAAATTATGTACAGGAGGAGAGAAAGGTTGGACAACCTCACCTTCACTAAGAGAGAGAAAATATAGTGATGCCTCAATATGTTGTGTTTTATCATAATTCTTCTTTCTTCTTATGGACACGCCCCTCCATCGCCTCTTCATCACAAGAGGCTTGATCCTTAGTGCATAGTTCTTTACTCTCTTTTCTTCAAGAGGATATATCATATCCAAGGTTTCCTCTGAAATTTATTCACTTCCAAGTTCATGGAATAAATTATCATCAATATATTCAAATGGGTCACAACTCATCTTGTTCTCTTCTTCATAAAAATTTTCATTGTCAAGGGAAATAAATAACTCTCTTATGTGATTCATCATTTCCTTAGGAACTTTATTAGTAGCATTATCCTTCTCCATCTGTAAAAATTCCATCGTCGAGTCACAACAAGTTCTGGATGAGGGTTCATCCCATGGTGCCATAATTCCATTGACTGAAAATACACCTCAAAGGAGTCGCCAGGTGAGATCAAGTCTCACCAGAGGGAAAGGGGAAAAAAAGGAAAAAGTGGGTTCTAGGTAAGTGGAGTTGCTAGATGAGATTCAAAATGATATC
Organism: Picea sitchensis; assembly: GCA_010110895.2. Lineage (NCBI taxonomy): Eukaryota > Viridiplantae > Streptophyta > Pinopsida > Pinales > Pinaceae > Picea > Picea sitchensis. The sequence continues at coordinate 29,495 of SNQJ01S0111393.1, read as the reverse complement.
ATCAAGAAAGGTGGAAAGGGAATGTCCCTTAGGTGTTGTCATTAGGTAATCTAGGGGAGAGGCTTTGGGATAGCTTTCCAAAGTTTCGTTAGGGCACGACAAGGATTCAAAATCCTCCCCGACAACGACGCCAAAATGTTATCACACAAGTTGTAGGTTGGGAAAATCCCAACCCAACCACCAATTGGTGACAACTTAGAGAGAACCTAACCAATGTCACCTTATGTAGGTGTTCCCGTCACTTTAGAGGTGAGGTAGTCACTGCAAGGGGGGAATCCTGGTGACCCTAGGGGGGAATGAGACAAAAAGTGATAAGTATGAATGGATGTCCCTAGAGGTCAATTCTATATGGAAGGAAGAGCTTGGATAAGAGTCTTGGGAAGGATTAAGGTTTTCCAAGTGAATTTAGTGATCTGTCGAGAGTGAAGTACCTACCTGAGACATAATAAAATCCAAGCGCACTTGCAATATGTTAGTTGAACAAGAAATTTAAGCTTGATGTCCCTAATCGCAGAAAAATTAAATGATATATATCATCTCAATAAAGATATAAAAGGATTCAATATAAGTTCTAATCATATGATAAAATAAACAAGAGACAAGCTAGTGAAAGCTAGCTCAACTCAACAATGATTAAGAAATGATCTAGCAAAAAAAGCAAGGCTAAAACAAAATCTTTCTGTAGTGATATTTACCATCCTTATGGATGTATAAAACCAAGCTTTATATCATAAAAATCAGCCACTCAAAACTAATTCCAACTACCTAGATAAGTGTGTTAGGGTTAGTAGAGAGTTAGGGAAAAGTTAGGGATAAATCCTAGGGTTAGTTTAGGACTTATTAGGGGTTAGAGGGTTAGTTTTATGCATCCCTATTGGTTGTAGGTTATTTTTGTAACAATGGAAATAAGGTTTTGTTTAAATGGGATGCCTCAATTGTTGGACACACCGATCACACTGAGAAGGGGGGGTGAATCAGTGTGAGGGATATTTTACACTTCTCACAAAACTTTAGTTAGAAATCACCATTCACAACAACGTTACTTATTACTTCCATTCATACTTAGTTTCTTTCATGTAAATATATCTCAATAACATACATTAACAATAAATAGTCATGTACCATCACAATAAAGAACACAAGGAAGACCAGATATATGTATAAGTTTTTTTGTATTACAGACTACAATTCTTGGGTTTTGTTGGCACCAATTGAAATAGATCACCAACTCCAATGGAGCACCAACTCTCAATGCAATACCCAACATGTGTATCTCAGAACCAACTGAGATGTGAGGAATCAAACCCAAAAGTACAAGACCCACAAGACCCATCCTACAGACAAAAAACAATCTATCAAACTGTACCAACATTCACAAGTGCATCAACTATGCACAACCTATCACAACAACTTGTCACCTCAACATGTCTCATCAATATCATCATCCAAATATTATCTACTCACAAATATCAATCATCAAGTCAAATTTCAACCATATGCACAATATCACCAAGTTAACCAACAAGATACCTCTATCAATACACCATGATCTCCATAAACCAAATGCCATAAACCCTTACACAATACCATGTGCCAAACCTATAACTAAGTAATAGACATGGTGTTTGTGATCACAGACCTACAAACCTTCCTTAACGTCAACAACAAGAGACTATCATTTTCATCAAACTTTACTTTAGTCTCACATAACCATATAACCATTTGGACTTCACAAAGCATCTTCCTGTGAGGGATTTCACCATAAGGGGACCTCTTTGAGAACTTTATCCAAGACCATCTTCCTGTGAGGGATTTCACCATAAGGGGACCACTTTGGAGTTTATCCATTTGGTTCTTCCTATCAACCATGACATGACATCAATGATATAACTCCCTTTAATATCAACACGTCATTATGACACCACTTGACATCAACCCTTTGACAACAATTACATCAATGACCATATAACCAATAAACAATATATCAATGATACAAAAACATCACTATGACAATACTTGACATCAACCCTTTCACATCAATCCTTTGACATCAATGACAACATAGTACAACAATATCCCCCTTTGGCATTGATGGAAGCACCAACATTGATGTCAACACCAATCATTGATGGAAACACTTGGACATGGAAATGATTCCATTAATATTCATCTCTCCACATCAATGTGGTTATCTCTCCCCCTTGACATCAATGAAAAGGGTAGTTTTCTCCTTGGGGATTCTCCCCCTGCCTGAGCTCTCCTTAGGGTTTCTCCCCCTATATGGATTCCTCAGGGATGCTCCCCATGTCTATTGCTCCATCATCTGAAAAATATCTCCCCCTTTATAAAAGGGATATCACTTTTATGTAATGTTGATGGCATGGTTGTCAATCATATCTCCTCTTAGAATTATGTTGTTGCAACCAATCATGGGAAGACGATTAACTCCCCTTGTGGGTATGTCTCCCCCTATATTCTCTGCAAGATGAACAATATGCTAGCACTAAAATATGCTTATGTTTCAAATGCTATTGCTCAACCAGAACATAGATCAACTGCTCAAGAATGATCTTCTCTTCCTATGATGATCATTGGACCTATCCATGCATCAAATTCGTGCCATACCATACATAATGAAGAAAAATATATGTCAACAATGAATAGAGGATCGTGAACAAAACATCAACCATGTACATCCTGTGCCATATTATGTCCCAACCATGCACAAAACCCATGTACATCAATACCATACAATATACCATAAGATATCATCAATGAAATGTATCAACCATATTCCAAGAACATGTGCCAACTATGTACCAACCATATGCCTCAAATGAGTGTCATATGACTCATGATATGCCTCTGCCATGAACAAGTGCCACAACCATGTATCTCAACCATCAATATATCAACCAAGCATCTCAATTATACCATCCTATACATCATGTACCAAAGCAAGTGCATCAACCATATATCAAGCTATGAATCATCAATGATGTACAACATAACCACCTCATCAAATCATCAACTACATGTCCCAATATGTAGCTCAACCACATGTCAAATGCATACACCAAGACATCCAACAAATATTCCTCTCTAAACATGTACCAAGAGTGTTCCTCAATAGATCAATGATATATCTATAGCTAACATCATATAATCATGATATATCAAATAAACAAAGTGTCATAACTTCACCGACATAAACAAAACTATTCCTCAATAGATAATGTCTCAATACACATTCTAGTTTTAGTACCATGCATCAACATAAGCATCAAGCATATGCTTCAACACTCAACCAAATATTATCACCATATATTCATCAAACACACATAAGAATATGAAACCTGAAGCAAACAATTGTAGACCCTGCATAAACAAAGTTAGATAAT
>SNQJ01S0111393.1:5910-26084 GCA_010110895.2 Picea sitchensis | reverse complement strand
GACCACGTTGGTACTCTTCATAGGAAGAGTGGGATTGACCAATGAAGTAACCAAAACAACCACTTTCGTACTCTTCAGATGAAGGGTGGGACTGACCGAGGAAAGAACTAGATCAGTCACTTTGACACTCTTTGGAGGAAGAGTGGGATCGACCAATGGTAGAACTAGAGTGACCACTTTGGCACTCTTCAAGGGAGGAGTGGGATCGACCGATGATGTAACCGGATCGACCACTTTGGCACTCCTCAATGGAGGAGTGGGATCGATCGATGGTGGAACCAGATTGCTTTGGCACTTGTCAGAGGAGGAGTGGGATTGACTGATGAAGTAACCGAAGAAACCACTTTGGCACTCCTCAATGGAGGAGTGGGATCGTTCGATAATGACATCAAATAAACCACTTGGGTTTCATTATCCAAGGAGAGAATGGGGTTGACAGGTGGAAACGGATCGACCGTTTGGGTTAGTGGTTCAACCAAGAATGAAACTAGATTGACCACCTGATCAATCGGATTGACTGGGGATGGAACTAGATTTACCAGTCCATCAACTAACAATGGGTTGGGAGAAATATTACAATAACTGATTGGAATTTGAATCTTTTTCAAAAGAGAAGAAGCCTTGTCCATATGAGGACAAAGGTGAGAATAATGATCACCTTCGCATAACATACAAGGAAATTTTTCAGTTGTCTTCTTCTTACCAACCTTAACATCACTAGTTGATGGGGCATCACCACCATGTCCAGCAGAGGTCGATGATGTGGAGGACCATATTTCTAAGATCTTGGGAAGACCAGGGAAATCCCTCAGAAAGTGGTCACCCTTACAAAGACTGCAAGGGAATTTGGGTTTCAGATTCTTCATTTTAATCTTGTTGACCTCATCAACACTCCCAGTACTATTAATAGTAGATGGTTTCTTAGATCCAACATCTGACGTAGTTGGAGGCTTGGTCCTTTTCGGTTTCTTCTTCTTCTTCTCTTTCTGTTTCTTCTTCTTCTGATCAGCTTGTCTACTTGCTTTAGATATTTAACTAGGAGAAGAAGGAGAAAAGGAAGGAGACTTAATGGGTGAAGAAGGAGAAAATTCGACATGATGTTGACGCGTGGGTGGTGTACTGACATACGAAGTATTAGGTGCATCTGAAGCACTGGGAGGATTTGAGATTACTGGAGTGGGGAATAACCAAACCGGTAATCCGATGGTGAGTCCTTAAAGACTTAGTGTGGAAATGTACGGAGGACCAAAGTTCCCAAAAGAAGGAAAGGTGAAAGGTTCCCCGGGACAAGGGGTTCCTCCATTGGTACTCCTAGGATTTGATGCCATTAACACTAACTCGACCTAAGGTCCACTAAGTAAAACAAACAACACACGCTATGAATCTAAAAGCAAACAATCAAACAAAACTTCCCACAATGAAACCACTAGTTAGTGATGAAATCCAACATCGTGAGATCAATATAGGAAGGGGAGAGGATAGAGTGGGTAGATCAGTTACGTTGGAAACCTACTTAATGGACTTATGCCTTGGTGCAATCTTCCATGCAGTAAATGTGGATTTACCCTGCAAGGAGCCTGAGTGAGTTTGACCAACGTCTGTTCCAGGTACAGTGAGACTTCCCTTCACCCTCACCTCATGTAAGACCCTGAATATTATGGCTACTAATATCACCAAATCCCAGTCAGCCCTTGGGAGGGTACATTCAACATTCTAGTTTGAACGTATGTGCAGGATAACAAGTCCGAAATCCTTCGAGAGAACTGAGGACAAATGGACCGATAGAACTCCAGAGGACCCCGAACGGATTCAGAATTCATGAAGCATCGAGACCAAATGAAGACAGTTGAACCTCAAGAATAAACCCCAATATACAGTCTAACTAATACGAATGGTTGAACCACTGAGGGATAATCTTCGTAACTCTCTCGAACGCGACCTCGTGCGTGACCCCTGTGTGAGAGGGGGATCCTAGAAAGCCTATACGAAAATTGGATTTTCTCTCCCTATCGCAAGATTCTAATGTTTTTTTGGAAGCTTTGGAAAGTTATCCTTCCAACCTATTCCAAATCCCTACACCTTAATATAATGTAGGTTCGCTAACAGAAAAAGTAAAAATGTCTGATGAATTTTAGTTAAGCGCTTGATTTTAAGGTTGTTTTTTACTCAGAGGTGTATGAGAGTGAAAACGGACGATATCATGACTCAATTCCCAAAACATGCATAAGAAATGATAAGCATTCTTTTCTTTCATTGAACGTCTATTTAAGAGAAGGAGAAGGATTTTCCTTTCACTTCCAAACACTAAGATGCAATGACCTCATGCAATAGTCCTTAATCAAAAATACGATACAATGCTAAAATGTTTATATATGACTGATAATTAGTTTCATGTAAAGCGTCCTATGTTAATCAAACTTCAATATCTGTGAGATTTAAGAAACCCAGAAGAAAACTTCACATAAACAAAAACACACCCTCGTTGTGATCAAACAAGACAAAATAAAACCAAATCCAGACAGGAAGAAAATGCTTGGAGAAAAGACCTCAAAGATCAAATTGAAATAGTGAAAAGATATTTGAATTTCCTTACAACAACTTTTGATCAATCAAATAAGTGAGAAAGCAGTAGATCGACTCCAAATCTCAGGGAAGAAGAGTGACTCAAAGAAAGTAAAATAGATTTCAAAAATCCAAACAAAACATCATGAATCAGATGAATCAGCAAAATGAAGACTAAGAAAAAATACTCCCAATAATTTTTTTTCAGAAAAAGGGGAAGTGCTCTAGTGTCAAGGGTACCAGATAATTACAACACTTTTTGATATCCTGCAAGGGAGTGCCAACACCCTAGTGGTAAACGAAAGGGAGCACTGGCCTCTCAGAACTCAAAATTTTTCCCAAATAAAAAAAAAAAAAAAAAAAAAAAAAACCCTCAAGAAAAATGCAAAAAATTCAGTGTGTAAGATGAATCCAAGAGCCAACAACACATATAAGGATCCAAGAAACAACATGCATAATATTAAAAAATGAGAAAAGTCCAAAACAAGACCTAGGAAAGGAATCAAAAATCAAAGTCCCTCCCTAGTTGGTTCACCAATTTCTGTTACAGATAAATCCCCTTGTGGACAAGTGGATTCTCTCTTGGATATTAGACCCCTATGACCAAGACAGAAAAGAGATATTGTGGACACTGAATTTTCTTTTTATGAAGCTAAACTATCCAAAGAAGAATAAGGAAGAAGACTAACTACGTTTTTACCGACGTTTGTCCTTGCTCGATCCAAGTTGATCTTGATCTCCAAGTTCTTCAGAAGGTCCTACAATATAATGAGCAACAACAACGAGACATACTTCCTACTCTACCATTATTAGCTTCATAATGGATCTATGAAAGAAACAAGTTCATGAAACGTACACAAACTTTAAAGGAAACAGGCCAAGCATAGAATTATATTAATGAAAACAAGGTGAGATGCTTACAACCATGGATGTAGGTGCAGCAGCTTCACCAAGCTCTCTTTGTCCAGACCCTTTCTCAAATAATCCACACACATAATGTTTATGCTTCAATGATATCTCCCTTATGAGATCATAAGTTTGATGCTTCACAATGACTCCATATATACCACTCATGAGATCATAAGTTTGGTATCTCTATTTCTCCATATCTTTTTACCATGAGGAAGCCTCCTTATATAATCTTGGAGAGACCCAACCACCTAAAAGATTCTTGGGATAAGTTGAGGATTCTTATCCTTTAGTTGTGGATCTTCCCTAAGATCGAGCCTTGACCTCAGATCTGAATCCAACCAACTCCAGATATGAAGGGGGTCTTCCCTGATTTCTCTCAACAATCCAAATATTCGCTTAAAAAAGGCCATCTCTCCCTCAAAATGGGGCATAGAGTGTTGGAATGCTCCCCCAAAAGAGGTCACAGATCATTGGCACTCCCTGACAGTGTATAGGGGAGCACTGCCTTCCAAAATTGATTTTTTAGTGGTTTTCTCAGTAGCAAAAGACTTGTACTCTTTGTCAAATGACTTCTCTTCTTCAAAACTAGTCTTTTGAGGTGTCTTGTAAGTGTTCTTGATAATTTCGTCCGAGACACAACATAGGAAATACAACAGTATGATATTCGCGACACTTGTGGGTGAAATGCGACACTTGCGACATTCGGTAATGATGACACTACACCATCATCGCAATGCATAATTTTGATGTGTAGCAGTCCACTTAACCAACTTTTTCCACTTAGCCACTTTGTCAACTTAACTACTTTGTCCACTTAACCACTTAATCCAAAAATAGTGAAATATCCACTTCTAGTTGCAACTAATTTGTTTTTGATTGTTTTATTGTTGCAACCACTTAACCCATGACTAACCACTTTGACTGATCAACTTCTTCTAGGATCATCTAGAATAATTTCACTTCTTTGACCTTCTAGGGGATTTTGTATAACTCATGAGGGTTCTCCAACTTCACATGGTGACAAGTCTCTAACTGTGAGGAGTTATGTGATGTTCCACTTATCACTAGAAACGACATGGCATATACTATCCATATGGAATAGTTTCTTCTACAAATTCATTGTTTCATTACATTATTCCTTAATCAAAATTGGGTTCCTTAACCACACTACTGGGTTACTCAACCACCTAACCATTTTGACTTCACAAAGTGTCTTCTTGTGAGGGATTTCACCATAAGGGTACCACTTTAAGAACTTTATCCAAGAGCGTCTTCCCATGAGGGATTTATCCATAAGGAGACCACTTTGGAGCTTATCGATTTGGTTCTTCCTATCAACCATGAAATGACATCAATGATATACCTCCCTTTAATATCAACACATCATTATGAAACCACTTGAAATCAACCCTTTAACAATAATTACATCATTGATCATATAACAAATAATCAATATACCAATGATACAAACACATCGCTATGACAATAATTTACATCAACCCTTTGACATCAATCCCTTGACATCAATCAAAACATAGTACAGCATCAATGAGGCAAGAGAGCCAAAGGCTCAAGGAACAATTTCTTAAAGAGACAACTTTAAAACTTGAAAAATTTATGTTTACCAAGGCAACAATTCATTTCTCCAATGCAACAAGTAAATGACTAGTGTCTTTAATAATTGGGTTAATAGAGTCAAGAAAAGAAATAACTAGAGGTACTACCTCCTTGGGGGTATAAATCCTCTTACTCCCTAATGCAAGTATCTCTAGCTAGGGTTTAGGCTAAGAGGGTGTATGCACTTATACTTATATTAGAAACCCTTGTTAAACCAATGAATGTAGCATAAAGTGATGGAGGATAAGGTGGGGGTGTATGCCCTTATACTTTCCACCTAGCTCTAGAAAAATAAACTTGACTTGAATAAAAAACAATATCACAATGTAAAAAGCCTTACCAATTCAAAGAAAAAATCTAAGACTACCCACCACAATAGCTAGAGAATAACCTTCAAAGGCTATCGCACCACTTCCATCAACCGATAACAAAAGAGATAGCCATATATAAGAGCATAAGAGAGAGAACTAGCCAAAGGTAGCGAAAATTTCAGTCCAATACTTCTCACAATGGGAGAGTTATGTTATAAAATGAGATGTTATGATCTCTATTTGTACAAAATGTCACTAAAATAGTTTTTCCACATAATTTTCGGGTAAACCACAAGACTAGGGGTCAAAAACCCTAATCTTTCCCCTTTACAAATATAATATTAAACAATTCACTTAAAAGTTTATTTTACACAAAAAGAAACCCTGATTTAAGGTGAAGTCATCCCTTCAGAGGACGTTTTGACACTAGGAGCAAGTCATTGGTGTTGCAGAAGTATAGTTAGGTTTCCCAACGACACATGTCAATAATATAGGTCATGTATTCATGTTAAAAGACCCATTCGCCTCAAAACTTCAATGTGTCAATGAATAATAACTTCACCACCAAACCCTAGCTCTCCTAGATGACATCATGCCTCCAAAGGTGAAGTTTTTCCTCTTCTAAGAAAATGATTTGGCATGTGAGGGATAGGTCATGTTGTCCATGATGTCTTCTAGACCTATGAATTTATGTCTCTCTCATCTGACATGCGGGCCCTTGGAATCCAACCTATGGACTTCAAGCCCCATGGAAGCCCAAGCAAGGCTTGTTCCTCCAAAACTGTCAACCAATTGGGTCCTACAAAGGCATATAAGCATGTCCTCCAAGGATCTCAAGTCAAAATATCATGATGAGTAAATCAAGCCAATAAATGAGCCACCTAAGCATGTGAATCAAAGATGACCCTGTCAAACAAGTAAGTGCTCAAAGACAGTATGTGATTTTCCAAGCTTGGATAAGGGAGGGTTGGCGAGGTGTCCTATTGGGTAGATCTTTCCCTAGGTAAAGGAATGTTTCCAAGAGATCCCTCTCTAAGCCATGTAAATTGGATGAAGTGGTTAAAAATAAAGAGTCAATGGGAATGGGGTTCATGACATACAAGGGGTTGTAGTATCTCATTCATGGGTACCTTTGTAGAGGGTGTGTGGCAACTTTGTTTGCAAATGCAATTTTTCCAAGCCCATCATTTTTCCATTATTTGTATATTTCATGTTTTAAGGATGATTTGAAGTCCATTGTCTTGGTGTGGTGTCCAGATAGTGACAGTGTCACTCAAAAATACCTTGTAGAAATGAGAAGGTTGCCTCGTGATGAGACCGCCTTTCTCTCAGTTGTGCAACTGAGAGCCACTACCCTATCTTGGTGGCCAAATGATAGTAATTTCATACTGCTAGATACCCATGATCATGATAGTCTATCTCACGATGAGACCTCCTATCCTCCCAATAACCCCCTAAGAATTCTATCATTTTATTCTTTTGGGTCCCCATTTTCTTACAGATAATCATTTCATTAATTTCTTTAGGGATCCCTAGGTGAAGCATATAGAAGGTTTATATATAAGATTTTATATTTTACCCAACAACAATCCCTCTAGGCCTTCATCCCTTTATTCCCATAGAATGAGGGACAACCCCTTCTTGGGTCAATACACCCTAAAATCCTATGAGATAAGGAAATGGGGGGTTCAATTGATGAAAAGTGGTAAGTATGGTGAGGAATGGTATGATGGCTCTTCAAGGGAGTTCGTAGTAGCAAACCCATTCCTGAGGAAGGCCACTTACTAGGGAACAATGTCAACCACCAAGGTGAAACAGGGTAAAAGTAATAATGTCCAAGCATATGTCATGAAATATAAAGAAGTCTAAATACAACATACTCAAATGCCTCAAATATTGAAATGACACTTACCATATTACCTTACTTGTAACTCATGGAGTAAGGCCCATTGCCTCTCACAAGCCAGTTGGTGTGTTGGATGCCATCTAAAAATCTATGACCTCTATGGTGGTGAGAAGGGTATCCATCTGTGCAAGTGGATATTGTTAGTCATGTAGTCTCTCGACACTCTATATCTGCAACCTCAGGGGCTCGAGACATAATCTTCTTCGTTATACCACAAAATGGGGATAAAAAAAAAAATCACAGTCATGAATTGGTACCCAATTCCCTGAATTGATTACCTTCTCAACCAGATCAAGGGAGGGAATTACTTTAGTAAGATTTATATGAGGTCAAGCTACCACCAGGTCCCCATAGAGCATACTAATGTATGGAAGACTACTTTCAAGTACAAATAATGTATTTTTGAGTGGTTGGTCATTCCCTTTGGCTTAATGAATGCCCCAGCCACCTTCATGAGGTCAATGGATGGCATATTTCATCCCTTTACCAATTAATTTGTGGTTGTATATTTAGATGAAATCCTAGTCTTCAACAAGAGTTGGCAAGAACACTTGCAGCACATTCAACAGGTCCTCCCCACTCTGCAGCAACACAAGTTATATGTTGACTTAGAGAAATGATCATTCAACATGAACAAGGTCCAATACCTTGAATACATTGTAGATGAGCATGGGAAGCATGTCTATCCAACCAAGATCCAATTAATTCATGATTGGCTAGCACYGACAAYACTAAATGAGATTGATATATTCTTAGGCCTTGCCAACTTCTATCACAAATTCATTTTGGGGTTCTCCCATATCACATGGTCTCTCAGCCAAGTGACCAAGGGTGGTTGCAAAGCCAAATTTATGTGGGTCAGATCACAACAACATGATTTTGATGATCTAAAACATCACTTATGCTCATCCCTGGTGATTTCCATACCATATCTGCAAAACCATTTGAGATTGATACCAATGCCTCCAATTATATTTTTGGTTCCATTCTCACTCAACATGGTCATCCAGTGGCCTATCATATTGAGACACTCTCAGATGTCGTATGTAAGTACCCCACCTATGACAAAGAAATGTATTCCATCGTGCAATCCTGCCACCAATGAAAGAATTACATTATAGGGAAGGAGACCACCATCCATACTGATCACAGGCCTCTGCAGCTCATACAGACACAAGGAAAATTTGAGAATGATTTCCATCAAAAGTGGTCCACATATTTGCAGCAATTTCACCTCAACATTAAGTATAATAAATGGATCACCAATCTCATTTTTTATTTCCTCAGTCAACCTCTAGTTGAAACACTAACCACGATGCTCGACTCTTGCAAGAATGAGACCTCTTGGTAGTCCCAACTCTATGACAACAATCCTGACTTTACTACAACCTACCATATGTTGGGAATAGGCACAGTCATTTCCGACTTCCATCTTCAGGATGGAATGCTATTCCATCTGGGTCATCTTATTGTTCCTTCAAGTGAGTGTGCAAAGTTTATTTAGGAATCCCACTACAGTCAAGTGGAAGGACACTTTGGAACTGAGAATACATCGGTAGTACTACAAAATTATTTATATTGGTCGAAGCTTCGACGGGATGTTAATAAGTATGCCATATCATGCACTCCTTGTTTTATTTCCAATATAACCATTAAAAAAAAGGATTGTACACCCCTCCACCAACTCCCAATAGCCCCTGGGAATCCATCTCAATGGACTACATGTCAGGTATCCCCTCCACTAATCATGGCAATGACTGTGTATTCGTGGTTGTTGATTGATTCTCTAAGATGGTCATTCTAACTGCCTATAATCATAGTATCACAGTCAAGGCCACTAACAAGCTCTTCTTCGAGAAGGTATGGGTACACTTTGGACTACCACAGGCCATCATATCATATCAGGAGATCAAATTCTTAATCACATTCTAGACAAGATTTTGGTTATTTTTTGACACCAAGCTCACCAAATCCACTGCCTTCCACCCTCAAACTAATGGAAAGACATAGGTCGTCAATAGGATGATCGCACATCTCTTTCACATGTACAAGTCCAAACATCCATACACATGGGATGAGAGACTTCCTTATGTCCAACACAACTACAACAAAGAACTCCATAGATCGACTAGGCATAGCCCTTTTCAGGTGGGCTTGGGTTCTCAACGATTGGGCCCCATTGATGTAGCACTTCTCATTGCATCCACATAGGAAGAGTCTTCCCATGCTCAATTTTGATCCTAAGGTTTGCACCTAACTGCTAAGGGAATATCTAGGCCACCTCAGTTGTTAGAAAGATTGTTTTTTAAAGAATTAAGTTTGTTTGTTTGGATGGTCAGTTGATAGATTGGTTTTCAAGGACAGGGAACTAGTTGGGTTTTTCAACAACATCAACTGCAAAGTTTTCCTTAGTTGGTAGCATGCATTCTAGTAAGCAGATAAAGATATGAAGATAAAATAGAGGAAATACTAACAAGCATATAATTTGTCACTTGTTGTATGAAGTTTCAAACTTAAAATGATAATTCAGATCCAAAAGATGTACCTAAACACAAATCCTTCGAACAGGTTGTATGACAATAAACAATTCACTGAAACAATAGCTAAAATCAAGTTGTATGACAATAAATAGTTCATTGAGAAAATAATTGAAAGGAAAAGAAAAAATTATTTGCATACATTTCAATTTTCATTCAAATAAGATAATATGACAAACAATATTTGAGAACACATAATATGTCACCGGAAATTATATTCACCAGGTGGAAAACTTAACAGTTTTGTACTTCAAATCCCAGCCAAAATCCCGATGCTCGGTACCCCCAAAAATTGAACCCCTTTACATTCATAGATTCCTCTATTTATCCTCATCAAGAGAGGGTTTGATCACCTATCTAGGATCTAAGTTTTGAAGTTCAGCTTTACATTACAACTAGATCTTATAGATACAAAATTCACTGTTACTTCCTAATTACAACTTGTAAACATTTCTTTAAACTCAGTGGAGTTGTGTTTGAGTGTCAATTCATAGGGATAACTCCCCATCAATTCGACCTTAACAAAAATCATTGTTCTTATAAAAAAGAACATTTTTTTACAAGTGGAAATAGTACCTCTAACTAAACCAGAAAATACGCTATCAGTGCAACTGGAACTAATGTTGATAACTAAAGTGGAAGGGGTGCATAACAAGAGTCTTCACAAGTGGTAACTGGAATATGACTCTCCATGATTCCCATGCATGCCAAAAAATGAAGACAACCCCTGAAAAGTGGTAGACTAAGATGGCACATAACTCGAATTCCTTTACCTTTTGACAGCAGTACTAGGCATTTAGATAATCTCCTTCAAGAACAAGCAAGTTTTCTGGTGCTTCTTTTGTAGCTTCTGATATTTTGTTTTGTAGCTCTGTGTGTTGCAACTCAATATCCTGGTTTTTTTGTTGTAGAATTTGGATTTGTTGCCTCATGTCATCATTTTGTTGCTTGAGAGCTTGCACCTGGTGGGTTTTTTCATCTATGTCCCTGTTAGCTTGAATTTTTGGCTTGATTTTTTCCTTTGCTTTCCTTCCAACTTTGATCCCATGCTCTTCCTCAGCAATAGGTTTATTGAGATCGATGGAAATCTTGGATTTCCTTGGTCTCATTTAATATATGTACCTTTTCTCAAGTCTTTTATCAGTGGTGTCTCTCATAAGTTCCTGCACCATCAACATTTTTCCTTTTATCTCTGGTTTGATATCCTATGGAATATGATCAAGGACCTGCTCTGTATTTGGACTTATGTCATCATGATATTGATCAAGGTTTGGACTAGTGTCCACCACATTTTTCCCTGGTTCTATATCAACAATGTATTCCTTTTTCAGAGCAACATATTTGACACTTGAGGTCTCCCCTTCACTGTAGTTATGCTTGGTATTATCCCATGTCATCCCCTTCAAGGAATGTATAGCCATATCCTCAAATTCGGAGAGGTCTTCATAAGTATCCTGATATTCAATCACTATGGGCCTTTGGTATTTTAAGGATGGATTAAACAATGCCTTGGAATTCAACCTCAACTAGTTTGTGAGCCTAGTTTTTCTGTTGGGTTTTCTTGGTATTTCAAGGACCTGACTCCCCTTTCTATTTTTACTTTGTTTGTCCATAGGGTAATCTTAAATCTAGGTGTCTAATGACAAAAAATTACTGCAACAATATCAGGGTTGTCTTGCTTGGACTTCCTCTGTCTGGTTGTTCTCAACTTGGGATTTTTGTTTTCTTACATAGTTTTGGGAATAGGATTATCTCCAAAATGTTTAGGGGATGATTGACCTCTTGGGGTGGCATGAATTTCTTCCTTTCTGATATATTTTATGACATATACCTTTCCACTTTCACTTTCCATCTATTTTGATGTAGAGGACCTTAATTTCCTTCGCGAAATGTCCTCCCTTGGTGGAGTGATTGATCTTTATTTCTTTGATCGAGTCCTCCCTTTTTTAGGTAAGTTTTTCCCCTTGGCTCACTGGGTAGCTTTGGATACACTCCCAGGTTCGCACTCGGGTTCGGATAAACCCTATCTGCCAGCTAACCTCGACCTATTGTTCTTATGGTTTCTAATTAATTTCATGTTCTTCATGTAACCCTAATGACACCAGAAAATCCGTCTAGGGAATTTCCAATTCGTTCAAAGCAAAGAGAACCTATATTTTAATGAACCCTTGGTGATATAGGCTTCTATAAGCATATTATGGGTAACTCTGGATTCTCTTAAACATTTTATTTAGGATTTTAAGTAGATAGAGAGGAGGTTTTGGTTCCTTGTCCTTGTTGGGGTGCAGAATCTAATGTGATAACATTGAACAATTGAGAATCTACCTTCTCTCATGATATATATTTGAATTGTAGATAGAATACCTCTCTAATTTTATTTAATTCACAATATTGGGATTCTCTGGATCCAAACAAGTTTTTGATGTTCTACCACCAAAAATTTATTATAGGACTTGACTAGCAATTTTCCCCTTTTAAACCATCTCTCACCACTAATTGGGAGAGTGCATGCCCCAACGATGAATTTCTCTGTAATGTGAATGGATGTGTCCCCGAGTTGAGTCTGGAACCCATGAATGTTTTGTGTGTGAATGGCCAAACTCTTGTTTGATGTCATTGAAGGGAACATATGAAGTCAAACTATTCTCCTCTGAATAATATATCTCTAATTTTTGGTATAGCTTCAAATAGCTTGATCTTTGTTGGCTATGTTTTGTTCAATTGCCAAAGTTCTTAGAGTGACACCATTGTGCTCTAGTTGCTTCTACTGATAATAGTGGTCGCAGGTATGTGTTATTTCCAGTTCATAAAAGGCTTGAAATCATAACCACACCAAACCCTGCAATGATAATTGCTTGAGGCACAAACATGCACGATCTTAACATAAACTTGCAGTGATAAATGCACATGGCAAGAAATGCGCAAAATCTCAAGTGTACATGAAGATGTGATATTAACATGTTGGGAACTAATGCCTTTATTATTTGAACTTTTAAATATTTTTTTTTTTTTTTTTTTTTTTTTTTTTTTTTTTTGTTTGTTTGCAAGAATGGGGGGCATTCTTGCAATGTTCTCTTTTGCATCAATAGGCCTACGTTATCCTTTTTTCAACCCAAAAATAACATAAACATGGTGATGTGACTTAATTAATTCAACTCATGAATTAACTTGACCTTATAAAGAGCAAGGAACTAATAAAAATCAAATAAAAGATAACAAAAACAAATTGAAATGACTCAACACACCATGAAGAAAAACTAAGAGTAGAAGCCGGTTGGCCAGGATGGATGGGTGAATAGAGACCTAAGGTTTTTAACATCAGCTCAAGCGGGGGTATCACCTCCACAGTGAGGTGCTAAACGATGGGTGTGTGCTTTATTTCTTCATTTCTTCCACCCTGCCACCAACCACTTTACTCCCTTTACTAGCCATGTTGTCTTATTTCAGCAGATATAAAATCTACACGACTGCCACCCCAATGCATTTTATTGGGTTATGAATTGTCTTTATTCAAACTGTTTACTCAATAGGCCCGAAATAAAATAGCTGTACGAGGAATGAACCACCTCCAGGTTCTGTCGGGGAAAAGTAATGCTAGGAAGTTCCCATTGATTGGAGGTAAAATAAATACCCCAATGCATTTATTGGGTTATGGTGTCTTTTATTCAAACTAATTTACTCAATGAAACTGGAAATAAAAATAGCTATGTACAGAATGAACCACCTCCGGTTCATCAGGAAAAGTAATGCTTTAGGAAGTTCCCATTGATTGGGCTAAACAAAATATCAGTGTCATCCATATTTTTCAATATAAAGCTATTATTAGCCAACACTTTGGCTACCTTGAAGGGGCCAAACCAAATGTTATCGAGCTTACCATGCTTGGGTTTGTCTTCCCTCCTGGCATCCCACGTTAGAACAAGATCACCTACTTACAAAGTATATTTTTTGGTTTTCCTGTCAAAGGTTGCCTTGACCTTGCTCTAGTAATCCTGAGTCTTATCATATAATGCTTCTCTCCTTTCTTGAACTTCAATAATCTGAAAAATCATCCTCTAGATGTCATTAGGCTCCTCCACTTCCTCCTACAAAAATGTTAACATTGGTAGACTGAGCTAGGTTGTAAAAACAACATCCACCCCATAGAATAGATGAAATGGAGAGGTACCCAGTGACTTCTTGGTGTTGAATCTATCAGCCCATAAGGCATACTTCAATTTGAAATACCATAATTTTTTATTTTCAACCAACACTTTCTTGATGATCTCGATGAGGGTTTTATTTGATGACTCTGCCAACACATTCCCCTATGGGTAATATGGTGTAGAGTGTGTCGAGATAATGTTGTAATTCCCATAGAAATCAATCATGGCCTTGGATTTGAATGCCTGAGCATTGTCTGTTACTAGTTTCATGGGGCATCCAAACCTGGCAAAGATTTTTGTCTCCAAAAATTTCATGATCATTTTGTAAGTAGCATTCCTGGTAGGAATAACTTCAATCCACTTTGTGAAGTAGTCAGTGGCAGTAAGAATACACTTGTGTTGTCCAATGGAGGGTGGGTTTATCTCACCTATTAATTCTAGGCCCCATTGTTGAAATTGGCCACTAGCAGTAATGGGTTTCAGGGGTAGTGAGATCATTTTATGCTTTCCAATAAATTTCTGACATTCTTCACAAGTTCTGACCATGGAAAACACATCAGCAAATATGGTGGGGTAGTAATATCCACCCCTTAGAACTTTGAGGGTTGTAGCTTTCCAATGTTTGTGCACTCCATAAAATCCTTTATTCATATTAGTTACAACTTGCTTTGACTCATCTTCATCCAGACACTTCAACAAAATACTAGTAGGGTCTTTCCAATATAAATTATGGTTTAAAATGCACAATTTTACAGCCTTCAATTTAAGAGACCTAGTTTTTAATTTTTCCAACTCTAGTGTACATTCCATGTGCTGTAAAAAATAAATGATATMTTTATACCATGGTGAAATAAAATATTATCAAGTACCTGCATGGTCTTATTCTCAACTTGTAGCAGTGGAGCATCTGATTGGTTGAAGGTGTGGTGCAATTCCAGTGCTTTGCAATTCGAAATAGATAAATGTTTTGCAAGGCCATGTCCTTTGATAAGCATAGTGGGATTTATGTGTAGATCATATTCCAAAAGTTTGAATATCCACTTTCCCCTCTCCCCCTCACTATATGGATGGAAAAGGATATCCTTTACACTATTGCTAGGAAAATAAGTTGTTATGTTGGACAGCAGAACATAAACCCTGAAGGACTTCAAGGCTTTAACTAAGGAATAAGAATGCTTCTACAATATATCATATTTCGATTCAGCATCCTTGAGTGCCTTTCTAAAAAATGAAATGGTTTGTTCATGCCCATATTCATTCTTTTGCAGTAATACAACAACAATGGTCTTCTTAGAGGAAAAAGAGAAAAACAAGAAATCTTTGGAGTAATCTGGACTAAATAGAACGAGCACTTCAATCAGAGCCTAATTGATCCTTTGGAAGGATAATCTGGCTTCAAGTGTCCATTTAATTTCATCATCCTTTCTTATCATGTTAGTTATAGGCATGATGATTTCAACAAAATTTGGTACAAAATGCCTCAAGAAAATTATTTTTCCTATAAAAGACTGCATGGCCTTCTTATTTGTGGGGATGTCAATTTTGTGAATGGAATATACCCTCTCCAGGTCTATATTTACCCCCCCTGCAGATATAATGTGGCCTAGGATCTTTCCTTATAACATAGAAAAATGCAATTTTTGGGGATTCAAAGAGATTCCATACCTTCTGCATTTTTGAAAGATTTTCTCTAGGTGTTGCAGATGTTCATCATCATATTTTGAGAATATGGTGATGTCATCAAGATATATAACCATGACCTTGTCCTTTTCACCCACAAATGCAATGTCTATGGCCCTCTGAAAGGTGACCCCTGTATTCATCAAGCCAAAGGGCATTTTGTCATACATGAATGTGCCCCATGGGGTGGTGAAGGCAGTTTTTTATTTGTCTTATTCAAGGAATACTATTTGGTTGTATCCAGAATAACCATCCAACATGGAAATTATGTGGGCACCTACTACCCTTTGCAAAATATGGTTCATCTTGGGAAATCGATAGTTGTCTTTCAATGAACACTTGTTCAGGTTTTTGAAGTCCACACATAAATTTATGTCTCCACTCTTTTTCCTGACAGGTAACAAGATGGCCACCCAATCTGAATATCTCAAGGGCACAATGACTTTGGCATCAAGCACCCTTTTCAATTCTTTTTCAATAATAGACATTATAAAAGGATTAATTTTTCTGTTTTTCTTTCTAAATGGCTTTGAGCCCACCTTCAAATGAATCTTATGTTGAATGATGTCAGTATCAAAGGTCTTAGAGAACTCATAATACCATGCAAAGAAACAATTTTCATAAGGCTGACATACCTATCTCTCTGCTCATATGGAAGTGCTCTGGATATCTTGACAAATTTGGGATTTGTAGTTTCCCCAATGTTGCATTCTATAACCTCTTGTTCCTGAATTTTAATGGAATCTTTATTAGAGACATCATTGCCATCAAAAATCCTCTCCAGTGGGACCAAGGCCCTTAGAATATGATTTTTTTTAAGCTCCACAATGTTGTGACCAGCCACCTTGTTCATAAAAGGATGTACCTACTAATTTTTTGTTTCATTGTCCTTGTTCTCTTGATCAATGGAAATATTTGAAAATTCCTCAATGGTTTGCAGAAATCTTTTGAGCTCCAAATCATCACTAAAAAATTTCCAGTGCTTAAGATTGTCTGGTATAGTTTTTCTATGCCTAACCTCCACCTCATATTTAACATTTGAACTGATGAGAAGCTTGAAAGTACTAGCAGTCAGAGCTAAAGAGTCTTCCCTTTGATTGGAATCTCTGGGGACAAAGGAAATATTGAAAGCTAGAAATAAATTCCCAACTATGTCCCATACCTCATTTTTGTATTGTCTAAGCCTCAATTTCTTTGTTTGATAAATGTCCTTCACCTGATTGAAAATCAAATCAGAATCATCGAAGAATGTTAATTTGTCAATGGCCATGTCTTTAGTAGCTCTCAACCCCAACACCAAGGCCTCATACTCTTCTATGTTGTTAGTTGTTTCAAATTCTAATTTGTATGAGAGTGACACCACCTCCTTTGAAGGGGAAATGAGAACTATGCCAGCACCAAAACCCTCCTTTGAGGATGAGCCATCAAAATACATGTTCTAGACTTCATTTCCTTGGCCTAGCTATGGTTGATTTCTTCATTTGTTGACTGATATTTCTAGAGCATCATCATTAATATGAAAAATAGATGACCCAATTTCATCCTCTACATCATAAATTGGATGATTACCTAGATTCTAATGATCACTCACAATGTAAACCAATCTTAATTATTTGTACAATCTTCTATGTTCTCCTTCGAAAATAGGGATGGTCACATATGTGAGATCCATCTGCAAGGATCCACCTAATTTATTGGCCCGGGACCTGGATAAAATAATTCCAAAATTGGGAGGTATATCAGCTACAACAATATCCATAACCACGCTTTTCATGGGAAACTGAGATAGAGAAACAAACAGATCTTTAATTAATCCCAAGAATTTAACCTTTTTGGAATCAAAAGAGTTAAGGTCCTGGTAAGGCTTGGTAATTTCTAGCCCTAGCTCTTTCATGATAACATTAGGCATGACATTATGAGAGGCCCCTGAGTCCATTAGGAATTTATGTAGGATTTTTTCATGTACATTCAAGGATATATAAAAAGGTGGGGAAGCATCATACCCATCTTCAATGTGTGGGCCAACAATGATAGAAGGGTTCTTAGCCTGCAGGATTATCACATCAAATGAGATAGCATAAGCAGGTAGTTTCAAAACCTTCATGATAGACCTCTTGAAAGGCTCACTTTTCAATAACTCTGTCAAAGGTATAGGGATCTTGATTTTACTTAACTCATGCTCTAATTTAAAATAAGTCGGTTGTATGTCTGCTTATTTTACCTCTGGAACAACAGGTTTAGTTAGTTGTGGTTGATCTTGTTTATTTGTTGTGTATTTGTTGGGACCTTGCTTGGGAGGAAGATATGATTTCTTATTCTGACAGGGCACATTGGTTTTTGGACCCCCTATCCTAGGCCTTAAATTGTACTACTTTTGGTGTTGGATTTGAAAAACCTCTTCTCCCTTTCCATTATCATCAAATTGGTTTGAAAACTAAGAAATTTCATAGTCTTGTTGAGTTAGATGACTAGTGTTATCACCGAAAAATTGTCTGCAACATTACAAACAACAGTTGAAGAAATACATCAATGTCGGAAGAAATTAGTACACCTACAACACCAAATTCCATCAAAAAGGCACAAAACTATATACTTGGTTCAAAAAATTAAAGTGCGCAAATTCACCGAAGGAAGCGTGTGCACTGTGCACAGAATGCACAGGCTATCAAAGCCCTAATCACACACTATGAGTAGAATGTATAAGATGCACGACTATCTACGAGCAAAGTCGTGCACTTCTCATGAACGATGGATTTTTTAATCTTGTCGACCTCTCAACAACTTCTAGTCCGACCCCCAACACGATTTGACATTAAGATCTGAGCAGAATCTATCTTGGAGGTTAGTCAAGGGCTAGGAAGTTCCCTAAAAGGCCCTATGTTCACACTATGAACCAGTTGTATCTTGCCATGAATGGACACTATAAATTTGTGTCGTGGGTGTGCTAGAAAAATAAGAACTTCAAGGTATTTTTATGCTGCAAGAATTCTTCTTGGAGAATACTCTTTTCTCTTTGAATCATTCAAGCACTATAGCAAGGGCCATTCCACTCACCTCTTGAGATGATTGGAATTGTATTTCTTCACCATTTTTAATTTCCATTGCATGAAGAGAAGATCTCTCTATTAGGGAACTCAGGATCCCTCCCAAGGAGGAAGAGGGGATTCATAAGTCCCTTCCTTTCTCTACGGTGCTCGCCTATCAATATATTGATCCATTGGTAGCTATATGATTGTCATTTATTGTTTTTCATGGTTCTAGTTCTTGCAAGATTCTCTAACATCTATTTCTTTTTGTTTTTATTTCTATTTCCTTGTTTCATGTGTATTTGGTTATCTAATCAACTCGCAAACCTCTGTCTTGTTTAGCTGACTTAACTAGGAAAGTAAGTGTTGTGTTTTTGCTCACCCCTGTGACAAAACCAACACAACATATTGACGACCATATTTGGGACTGTGAATCAAATTCCTCCCTATTTTAGTCTTGAGATCACTTCTTTATAATTGTTTGGATATGTAGGTACCAAAACCGACCTAATCCAGTCTTCCAAAGTCAAAATTCAGAGCCAAGGCAAGAGAATTTCATTTTGAAATTTATTTCCTGATGCGTGATAGGAAGTGCATGGATTTCAAGGCACATAGACATGCATTCTACGCACTCTGTGCTCTATGCGTGTGACATCCCGAATAACTCTGTGCATTGTGTGCATTCTGCATGCTTAGCATGACTGTCAAAACTACATCCCATGCATAAGTTCATTTTTTGCAAATTGTAAGGATTTTTATGAGTGGTTTGAGGGCCCCTTGCCTTTAGATTTTAATTTACTGCACTTTCTAAAGCAAACACACTTCGCTTAGAGTCATTTCTCACAAGGAATATTAGCTAACATAAGCACATAGGGGTACAAAGAATCACAATTCTTCTCTTTTCTTTGTTGCCACATGGATGGCTCATTTGGCATTTAAAAAATTGAGTTAAAGTTTGTTTTTTTCAAACACAATCAATTAATTTCGGACTAGAAATAAATTTTAACTCCCAAGTATGCTCTTCCCCCGCACCCAAGTGTGATCTCAGGACTTAGAAAAGGTTGTTGAAAGGAAATTTCATCTCCCTTAAAAATCATTAGGAGAGGACAAAACCTCCCTAGTGTACCTCTTACTTTTGGAAATCACCTTAAAGCTTTGTGAGGGCCAATACATGCCCACATGTTTACAATCTTAGGATAGTTTCTAAAAACTTTCTTAGTCTAGACAACACTCTAGGAAAGTTTAAAATATAAATTAATGGGCCCATACATGCCCACATGTCTACAATCCTAGGATAGTTTCAAAAGATTTTCTAGTTTAGACAACATTCTAGGGAGTTTAAAGGATCAAGTAAGGAACCATATGTCCACATTTCTAGTTCTTTAGGGATTTAAATATTCTGCAAGGTTGTACCAAAGAAATATAATAATCTAGGTAAGAATATTTGTAAGGACCACACGAAGTCCACATGCTACAAT
>SNQJ01S0111392.1:24313-53131 GCA_010110895.2 Picea sitchensis | reverse complement strand
TTTTCCCTCTTTCCTCACTTTATTTCATTGTATCTTATGTATTTGGGTACCTAACATGGCCTTGCTGTCGGGACCCATTCTTTATTTTCACCATAGTGATGTTTAGGGGGGGTGTTGGAGTTACTTCACACACACCTAGGATTTGTTTTTCCTAAGTTTTTTCCTTGTCTATTAGTCATAATTAGGCATTATCCAGTCTCCTATATTTTAGGGGAGAATATTCCACCTAGAGAATATTTTCTTTCAGTTGACACTTCAGTTTGACTAGTTGAGTTGAGTTTAGATGCTGCATTGGTTTTGTCACCATGAAACATTGGAATCATCACTAGCTAATGTGCACTTTCCTTTGGATCATCACCAGACTGACACATTGCCTTTGATTTCCTGAGTTAACTCCTCACTACTCTTTGTTTAGTCAGTTAGTTGAAGACTAGTTGACTAGTTAACTCAACTAGGTGGAAGTTCACCCTCGTAATTGCTTGAGAGACTAGACTAGGTGGAAGTTCACTCTCGTAACTACTGGTGTGTATCCATATCACTCTAGACCACCACTATGGTGCATTTTTTCTCCTCCAGTATGCACTCATTGAGTTATACAAAGTATATCATGTGTAAATTATTCATTATTCACAACGATTAATGAGAATTCTTCTATTCTTTCTTTCCTTCTTCTTATTTCTCAAATTATCTCTACAAATGTGTGTATTATTGTTTAGATAGATCTATTATGTGAAGGTTCAACATATTTACAGTTATTCTCTGAGGAAATTATGGTTTTTGGCTGGTCTAGATTTCATTCTAAAATAGGTGTTCTTTGGAAAAATGTTATATTGGAATCTAAAGACCTCCAAATTGAGTGATACATGTTCCATTGGTTAGGGTACAAAACTTAGTTTTACTGGTGCACATTTCAAGTTATGAAGTGAAGACAGTGACATGTGGCATGCCCTATAGGTTCTCTCTCCTAAAAGGGAAAACAATCAACACATCCTGGGGAAGCTATCATAAAATTGTCTTGGAGAATACAATCTTGGTATAACCTGTGGGGTTGAAAAGAAGACATGATACCTCAGGCTGAAAGTTTAGACCTATAAGGGATGAAATTTTAGAGCTACAGTATAATAAATGTCAGCAAGCAGAGCAGTCTCCAAATCAGTGTTTTAAAAGGTGCGTTTTTGTTTTTTGGAAATTTGCATATATTTTGACTAGAAGATCCAATTGGGGTGATTCAAAAAGTGGAATAAAGTGGGATAAAAGGAGTATCACATAACATTGGGAGAATATTAGGTATTTTTAGGTACATACATATTCTGACATCTCTAAATGTAGGATTTTTCGTAACTTGTCAACGCTACAACGCGGGGACAATGTGGTTCTTCCATGTACCTAGAGTATATCAGAAGGCCCCTTTTGAGCGGTTGCGCATTAGACAACACTACTATGGATTTGAGCTCCCACATACCTAGAATATATCATGAGACCCCCTAAAATCATGATACCAACCAAGTAAATAGTTTTTTCGTCTTGTTTCTATAGTACACCGAGAACAACACTCGGGGATATCACTCTCTAGTACCTAGGTAGTTAGATAGTAGGGATAAGGACATGGTCAAGCCTCCTTAGTTAGTTCCCTGAGATATTGGGTTGAGTATTATTGTTGGACCCCACACATATATCAAAGAGCTATAGCACTTGACACTCCCTTGTCTATGAAGATCTCTTCCTAAGACAATTAGGAATTACTACCTTGCAGTGATACTTGGCCAACATGCCACCAAAAAAGGGAACTTTTGCACCAAATAATCCCTTAGACAGTCCTACTTGGACTCTTGATGAAGGTGAAATGTGCAAGGACATAGATGGTTTGCAAAAAAAGGCAGTAAGAAAATATGAACTACAAAGGATGATGGATTCAACTAAAGCTAAACTAGAAGCGATGATGGATACTAAGATGGATGGCTTAAAAGGGGAGATCATGGAAGGGTTAAAAAAGTTGCTAATAGAGAGGCCACCTAAAAGTGACAATGTATCCCATGAAATTCATGATGAAGACACAAGGAAGATGAATCAAGACTGGAGAAACTCCAGATTTAGGTTGAATACCAACCACTTTCCTAAGATCAATATGAGGAAGTTTGATGACAAGGATCCAATCACATGGATACTCTAGATGGAGTAGCTCTTTTATCTACATGATGTGACACACACACAAAAGGTACAAATTCGATCCTTATATTTAGAACTTAATAATTTTGTGTGGTATAGATGACTTTGTTCTCGCAAATCACTTGTCACTTGGACAATTTTCAGGGAATAAATGATATCACACTATGAGGATACATGGAGCAATGCCTTCTTCAGCCAAATGATAAATCTCAAACAAAAGGGTTCAGTTGTGAAGCACATTGAGAACTTCCAAATATTGAAATACAAAGATAACAGATATTCCAGATGAGCACCTTATTTATTTCTTCATAGAAACTTTAAAGGGTAACATTCAACATGAGGTTCACCTTTGGGAACCCAAACCATTGGATAATGCGTTCAGGGTGGCGGGAAATGTTGAAAGTAAAAATATGGCTATGGATACTAGAAGGACCACCCCTAACATCTATCGATAGAATAATGTTCCTTCTTATAAACCACCTAAACCTACAAGGTTGAAACCTCAACAATTGGAGGAAAGAATATAAAAAGGTTTATTCTTTAATTGTGCAACAAGTACAATAAGGGACATATGTGTGGTGAAAATAAATTATTCTACATAGATTGTGAAGAGGAAGAAGAAGAAGAAGAAGAACAAAAACCATCTCAAGATGAAGATGTAGAAGAGATTTCTTGTGAAGAGATGACTCCCACCATATCATGTCATGCATTGGCTACAATTATCACTCCTCAAACCCTCAAGATCGAAGAATATATCAAAAATAAAAAGGTAATAGTGCTAATTGATTCTGGTAGTACTCGTAATTTCACTCACTGTAAATTAGCCAAAGATCTGAATTGCTTTATATATCCAGTGCCAGAGTTTGAAGTAATGATTGCAGATGGAGGAACTATCAATTGCTCAGGAAAATTCCATAAGATCAATCTTACTATGGGGGGATATGTAATGAATAGTCCAATGATTTCTATACCCATGGGTGGTGCTAATGCCATACTAGGGGTCCAATTTTTACAATCATTGGGGACAATGGATTTTAATTTTCAATAATTTTTCATAAAATTTTCATTGGAAGGAAATGAATTTGAGTTAAGGGGTATCACAGGGAAACCCAGTAAGGTGGTAAGCTCTAATGGCATGAAAAAATGATTGAAAAAGAGGCATTAGGGTGTAATTGTACAATTATGCTAACTAGATGTTCAAACATCTAAGCCATCTATTCCCCTAGATATCCAAGGGATAATTGATAAGCATTCCAAAGTATTTGAATATATTCCCAGAGGTATTCCACCCACTGGTGATCATGATCATGCTATTCACTTAATTCTTGGGAACTTTCCTCCTAACATCAGGCCTTACATATACCCTTATTACCAAAAGAGTGAAATTGAGTGTATGGTTGAAGAAATGTTAGAGGATGGAATTATTAGACCTAGCCAAAGTTCTTACTCTGCACTGATGGTAATGGAACTCAAGAAAGAGGGCTCATGGTGTATTTGTCCAGATTATAGAGAGCTCAACAAGAACACCATCAAAGATAAGTTTCCCATTCCTGTCATTGATGAATTTTCATATGAACTACATATAGAAATCTACTTCACAAAGTTGGATCTTCATTTAGGGTACCATTAGATTATAATGAAGGAAGACTATATCCCAAAAAAAACATTCAGAACTCATGAAGGCTAGTATGAATTTTTGGTCATGCCTTTTGGCCTTACAAATACGCCTTCCACATTCCAAGGGTTGATGAATTCCATTTTCAAGCCCTTCCTTCGAAAACTTGTGTTAGTACTTTTTGATGATATACTAATCTATAAAAAGTCTTGGGAAGATCATATTCGACATGTTGACAGGGTGCTACAACTTCTAAAGGAGCAACAAGTATATGCCAAAATGTCTAAATGTTTCTTTGGGGTGAAGGAGGTAGAGTATTTGGGTCATACTGTATCTCATGAAGGTGTCAAAGTAGACTCTAACAATATTAAAGCCATGATGGACTGACCAATTCCCAAAACATTGAAGAATCTTAGAGGAGTTTTGGGCTTGATAGGTTACTACCGCAAGTTTGTTCAGAACTATGGAAGAATAGAAACACCTTTAAATGCATTAATTAAGAATGATTCTTTTTCATGGACTCCAGAGGCAACTCAAGATTTTGAAAAACTTAAAGAGGAAATGTGCAAAGCTCTTGTCTTGACGACACTAGACTTCACAAAAAGCTTTATTGTGGAATGTGATTCCTCGGTAAATGGCATTGGTGTTGTTCTAATGCAAGATGGAAGGACCCTTGATTTTGAAAGTGAGACACTCAAGGGAAAGGACTTACACAAACCAATTTATGAGAAGGAAATGATGGAACTACTACATGCATTGAAGCAATGGTGCCCTTACCTAATAGGTAGGCAATTCAAGGTCAAAATAGATCAAGACAGTATTAAATACTTCTTGGAACAATGACTATATTCAGAAGAGCAACAAAAATGAGTGACTAAGATGTTGGGTTATGAATTTGAAATCATCTACAAAAAAGGGAAGAAAAATGTTGTGGTAGATGAACTCTCAGGAAAGGATGAAGATGTTGAGGCATTTCTCTGTGCTATCTCTATCATCCAACCTGATTGGATAAAAGAATCAAGGGATGAATGGAAGAATGAAGAATAAGTGTGGACTCGCATTCAAAGGTTGTAGCAGGATTTTCTCTAATCCCATTGAAGCAAATTCGAAGGGAATTCAAGCTAGGATTGATATGGTGATCTGGTATTCACCTGTTTTTATCGCAAAGCAATTGTTTAAATTTTTTTTGTAGATAAAAAGGTGGTTTGGATACACACATATAATGAAGGCTTATATCAAGGATATATGCATTTCTAGTGTCATTCTACTCCCTGCCTTTTGCTTGGAAAAACATAACAAAAAAGGGAAAATGAAAATTCTTTCTTAAGACCTCAGTCTTTGATTAATATGTTTAGGTCATGCATTTTATTCCAGAAGCAAACTAGACAACTTATTTGACACATGCTCATATTAGGCATTTGTTACTAGAAGAGGACCAACGAGTCACCACTTTGTATTTTATTAGATGAAAAACAAGTTTATTGTGTATTTGTTTTTTGTTCCATAAGATTATAAAAATTGATATAAATCCCAAGGTTTTGACACTAGAATTCACATATATGTAGACCATTCCCTATCTACAATGTATAGAGAGGTGAATTAATGAGATTTTACCATTCCATCTCTCTTTAGAGAATTCAATTATTAATTCAGAAGAGGTTTATTTGGAGCATTCCCTAGGGCATCAAGACCTTTCCTTATGTAAAATTTGGCTTAGATTTCAAAAGACATAGAGAGAACAAGGGAACCTAATAAATGTGAGATTCAAAGGTATGTGGAAGCCTATAGTCCCCCCAGCTAAAAAATTAAAAAAATTGTCGAGAGTGGAATTTTTCTTTACATGTTAGAATTTGGTTGTATATTCTTTTGTTATATAAAATTCTGGAATGATATTGTGTGTGGTTGGTTAAGGCCATTTTCATAGAAGTTTCCTTCTTAATTGAACATAAATTCTTGTGACTATCACTAAAGTAGCAGTGGCTATAAATTAGAAAACAAATTCAAATAAAATTGGTAGGGTATAAGTATTAAGACTATGAATTATGTTATTTTCCCCAGTTGTTTTATAACTGATGAATTTTTGGACCCTATAAAGGGAAGACTTCTATAAACAACTCATGTTATGTATTTACCTTAAAATCATTCATGATGTAATTTTGATATCTATAGATCATCATTTTTTCTAAATACAAAATCGTGATTGTGGTTTTGAAAATCAGTATGAAAACACAGTGACAAAGGGGGTATTTTATTTTCTTTTTGCAACACCTTTGGAAACAAGAGCATTTAAATTCCCTCATAGAGATATGCAGTAGAAACTTGGACCTTTTTTATATTTTCTTGTAGATGCTTCTTTTTACCATGATGAAAAAATGTAATACCTTGTTTTTGAGTCCCCATAGTAATAATGTGTTTTATTATTTTATGAAAGGCCAGAGTGCCCAAACAATTAAAAGTGGTCGGAGTGCCTAGGAAAATGTAATGTTGTGATCATTATTAATAATAAAATACATCGTTGGTTTCCAGACGAACAAGGAAAAGAGTTATAGGGGGGTATGATTCCACGAGAGAGGGGGTTTAAGGGGCTAAGTCTTTTTATTATATTTTATTTACCCATAATTGTTTTAATTGAGAGAATTGGTTACAGGAGCTTCTTAGCGAAGGCCATGTGGTTCTTGATTTCCAAGTAAATATATAAACCCATATTTGGGTTGTATGGGGGTTCACTCATTGTTCATTGTTCATACTCTCCATTCTGTTCACTCTTTCATTGATTGTCACTCATTCATTCTTGCTCTTGGATTGGGACATGTGGGAAAATTGTTGAGGAAGATCCATTTGTTTGATGGTTGTAGTAATGACTGGTGTATTCCATCCATGAATTTGTGCCTACATGCCTGAGATGCATTCTCATGTACTAAATTTTATTCATAGCTATGAGTCTTGAGAGTCCTAGAATGGATATTCTTGACCAGATACACTGGAGCCCTAGAAGGAGGTGGACATCCCAAGGGGATGTATTGAAGAGAAGGGGGTCCATTCTCTTAGGTTATGCAGGATGGAGATAATATATTTGGTGTACTTTGGATTGATGTGTGTTGAGAAACTTGTGAGAGCTTGAGTGCTCATTGGTTTGGGAAGCTGAGTGACACCTTGGAACCGTCCTTGTGGATTCATAGCCCTAGCTTGGGGGTGACATGTTGTTGAGAATTAGAACAATAATGTCTATGGTTGGGTGGAATGTCCTTGGTCTGCAGCCAATTGGTGAATGTTTTTTATTAATATAAGTTCTCTATGTCATGTGTTTCTCTGATTATATATTTATTTACGTTATGTATTAATTATTATCTCTGAGATTTGTATTTTATAATATGCATGCTTGTTGTTTATTGTTGTGCATGGAATTATATTCATTTATGTTATGTTGTATCATGAATATTGATTATTGCATGTGATATTATCATGTTTCTTTCATGCTTCTCTATAAATTACATGATATCATATTTCAAAACCGGTTTTGAAGTGAGTTTTTGGAGTAGCGTGCCCGACTTGTGGGTGGATGGGTACGTTACATATTGGTATCAGAGATTTTGGTTCAAACACCAAACTGGTATAGGTCAAAATAAGTTTGAATCAAGCAGGTTCAATGTCACAAATTTTTGTCTGTGGGAGTTTGAGGAAAAAATGGAAATATTAGAGAGGAAATTCCTCAAATTGTCAAAGTGTTGAAGTTTACCAACATAGATCATCGATGGCTGATGGTTGGGGTCGGTGAGTTTGAGAAAAGTGTTGAATTTCAGCCAAGATACATCTCCAATCGTCGATGGATGATGGTCGGGGGTCGACGAGTTTTGAAAAAGTGTTGAAGTTCGCCAAGAGACATCTTCGATCGTCGATGGACGATGAATGAAAGAGGATGATGATGTGTCATGCCACATCAACATCCATGTGTCGTGCCATTTCAACCCATTTTATTCCTCAATATTATGTGTAATGCTAAGTCATCATCTACGTGTCATGCCATTTTAGCATAGTTTCCATGTTAACATGGTCAATTGCCGATGGTCGAGGTTCGATGAGGTTCAACGATAATTGAGCATCGAGGAGATTCATGGGAAAATTTCATTTTGAGAAGACAAATGGTCGATGGCCAATGACCGACGATCAGGTGTCGGGAAGATCAGTGAGAAATTTTGGGTTACGAAAGACATCTTTGATCACCAATCATCGATAGAGAGTAGATCAACGATCCATATTTCTTCAAATTTAAAATTGATAGTGCATATTGCCATAAATAGAGAAATGTAATTCATATTGGGATGAAAATTATGTGTTTTTTCCATGGAGAGGAGATTTTAAAAAGTTTCAGAGAGGGCCATTGTCTAATTCTGCTTGGATTTGTCATAAATTGTAAAATAATGGTTTTTAAAGATCTAGGTCCAGATCATTGGTAGGGGTATAGATTAATATGAAACCTTGGAGAGAGTCCATAAAGAAGACACAAAAATAACCCATGAAGGAACTGAATAAAACCTAAGGATTTTGTAGTGGGGATACTGAAATAGGCCAAAATCCACTATTCCATGCCACTTTTTTGGGATTTTTGAGATTTTCAAATGAAGAAAAGTGATTGTAGATGAAAAAAATGGAAAATTTTATATACTCATTGAGAAAAATAACTTTGGTTTAGTGAAATTTTCCCAGAAGTGCAGAGATTGTGAGATAATTAGTTTTGCTAAAAATTCCAAGTCTAGAAAAATGAGGTAAAAAGGACAAAGTTGCAGATTTCAAATTGTTGTAGTTTTTTATTGGTATATCAGATTGAAAATATAATAGTTGATATTAATTCCTTGTCATTATTTTTATCTATTTATCACATAAAATTTTCTCTAGTTCATGATATATTTTCATATGCAGTTGATAGAAGTTGGCACTTCAATAAAATTACACTAGTGGAGAAACTGCATAAATCGGGTGAAAATAGCTTTTTTAGGAAGCCACCAATTTCAGCGCAAAGATCAGATTGGGGCATGGTTATATTCGTTGGAAATATTATTTAGAGGATAATAACATTGAATTATTATAAATTGGAGAATAATGACATATTTCTTCATGAATTGAGCAGAAAAAGGACTTGTAGCATTGTTTGAAAAAAATTGTATAATATGCATAATTCTAACAAAATGGTTGCTTGCAAATTTTGCAGAATTAGGGAGTATAACCATATCATTTAAAGATAAGAATTCATATTCAATAAATGGATGAAGGAGAGGGGTACTTCAGTCATTATAAATAATCCAAAGTTCAAAATATCAGTGTAGATAATGCAGAGACAGAATCAAATGGGCACAGGAGTAGAGGGGAACAAGAAACCTTGATAGAGACTGTGAGAATCCTGAGAATAGAAGTGGAAATTTATAAACAATACAATGATAGGTTGATGAGAAAGAAAAATCAAATAAATTATCAAGTGATTCAAATCCTAAATCAGTTGCATAGGTAAGCAAAGAATGGATCATACTCAAGGCAAGAGGAAGAAGGACGACATTATGAAAGAAGAAATGACTACAGGAGAACTGGTCATTCAAGAAGTACCAATATAAATCATATAAATCACTCACCTCCTTACTCAACAAGGAAATTTTATGCATCCAAAAACTCCATAAGAAGTCTAGAAGTGTCTCCTGTTAGACACCAAAGAAGAAGACAATAATTAGATAGTTTCCAAGGAGAGTCAAGGAATCTTAAGACACCATTATTTGATGGTGAAAGAGAAAGGGAAGATGATACTTAATCATGGTTTTTAGGAATTATAAAGTACTTTCAGTTGCACAACTACTCATCCAACTTAGAAGCCATAATTTCCACATACCACTTGCTTGGAAAACCTCTATGTTGTGGGATCAACTTAAGAAAGTTGAGAACATTAATGAGAGTAGGATAACTTGGAAGAAGTTTAAATGATATTTTCATAAGGAGTGTATTTCAGAGCACTTCTATGACAAGAAAATGCAATATTTCTTTGAACTCAGATTGGGAAGCATGACCATGACAGAATATGAAAATAAGTTCTTGGGATTGCTAAAATATGCGGGGTTTATAAAGGATGAAAACATGAAGATACATAGGTTTTTGAGTGGAATACCATCCTTTTATAAGGAAAATATTCATAATGGTGATCCTAAGACTCTGAAAGAAACCATCAGGAAGGCTAAGTACTTGTATGAAGAAGGAAAGGGCAGAGAATCTATGCAGAAATCTTGGAAAGATAGGAAGACAGAGAAATATGATCATAGACGGAAATGACTCAAACCTCCTTTCGACATAAACAATCCTAATAAGAATCAACAAGATCAGACTGCTAAGGATGAAACCAAGAAGGAAGACTCATTGGGAAAAAGTGGAAAACCACCAATCCAATGTTGGGGGTGCAAATAAAATCACCTATACAAGGATTTCCCTTACAGAGGAGATAGAGAGAAGACCATGCACAACATCCAAGAGGCTACAATAGTAGAATACATGGGAAGAATATATGCAACCTTAGAAGATCGAAAAGAAAATTACCAATCCAATATGATCGAAGTGGAAGGTAATATCATTAATTATCCTATTTCCATTTTAATTGAGTCAGGAGAAAGTCATTGTTACATTGATCCTAAAATAGGGGATAGATTAAATTTGGATAAAATTAATCTTGAAAAATCGATTTTGGTTCAACTAGCCACTAGAACCAAAAGAAGGATCAATGATATGGTTAGAGGTTATCCACTAAGTATTAATGGAGTAAATACAGTTGCTGACATGGATATCATACCTTTGGGATCTTATGATATCCTAATCAAAATGGATTGGTTGGACAAGCATCATGCTATCCTATATTATCATAAAACTATATTTACATGTCTTGATGAAGAAGGAAAATAGAGCACTGTGAAAGGAATTCCAAGACCCATTTATATAAAATATATTTCAAACTTACAACTGAAGACATGTTTCAAGAAAGGATGTCAATTGTATGCATTTCACGTGGAAGATCCAGAAAAGACAAAAGGACCAAGCCTTGAATACTTTTCAGTATTGCAAGGGTTTGAAGATGTATTCAAAGAAATAATGATATTGCCACCAAAGAGGGAAATAGATTTCTCTATTGATTTAGTGCCAGGAGTTTCCACAGTATCAAAAACACCTTACATAATGAGTACACCTAAATTCAAAGAATTGCAAATGCATCTGGAAGAATTGTTGAAGAAAGGGTACATACATCCAAGTGTTTCACCTTGGGGAGCACCAATACTCTTTGTCAAAAAGAAGGATGGAATATTGAGGTTGTGTATATACTTTAGACAAATGAATAAATCCACGATGAAGAACAAATACCCTCTACCCAAAATTCATGACCTCTTGATAAGCTAAGAGGGGAAAATATATTTTCAAAGATAGAGTTAAGAGGGGTCGGATACTACAAGAGGTTTATAGTAGGGTTCTCTAAGATTTATCATCCCATCACTTCTTTGCAAAAGAAGGGCATTAAGTTTGAATGGAAAATATAGTGTGAAGAGAACTTTAATTTGTTAAAGTAATTACTTACTAGTGCACCTATTTTAAAGATTGTTGACCCAAATGAGAATTTTTTGGTATGTACAGATGCATGCGAAGAAGGACTTGGTGGAATCCTCACTCAAAATGGGTATATCATTGATAATGAGTCTAGAAAACTTAAAGAACATGGGAAGAAATATGCCACACATGATTTGGAGCTTGCTACCATAGTTCATTCATTGAATATGTGGAGGCATTATTTCATGGGAAAAATATTTGAATTAAGGACAAACCATAGTGGTCTGAAATATATTTTTGAACATCCAACTTTGAATGCTAGGAAAACATGATGGATGGAATTTTTAAGTGAGTATGATTTTGACATAAAACATATCAAGGGAAAAGAAAATAAAGTTGTCGATGCACTCAGAAGAAGAGTACAACTCATGCATGCTACAACTGTTAGTATACATCAGTCATATTTAAAGAGCATAATTTTAGATATTGTTGTTACATATAAGCATTACCTACAGGGAAAAGAAAGTTTACATCAAGAAAATGTACAACAGAAAATTAAAGAGTGTGAGATTAAGGAAGATGAATTACTTCTGCAGAAGAATAGAATTTATGTTCCTAGTTCGGGAGAACTTAGGAATTTGGTTTTAAAAGAAATGCATAATTTTCCATATGTCGGACATCTCAGTTACCAGAAAATAATTGCAGCAATAAGAAGCCAATTCTTTTGGCCATGAATGAAGAAGGATTTTGTTGATTACATTGCCATATGTATGGAATGTTAGAGAGTGAAGGCTAAGCATAGAAACCCAACAGGTTTTCTACAACCACTTCCAATTCTAGAGAGGAAATGGGAAGTGGTAACCATTGATTTAATAACTAAGTTTTGTAGGACAACAAGGAAACATGATTCCATAATGGTAGTTGTGGATAAATTGACAAAGACTGCTCATTTTATTCTTGTGAAAATGACTCATACAACAACTAATATTGCATAAATTTTCAAGAGGGAAATTGGTAGGTTGTATGGGATACCTAAGGCAATTGTTTCAGACAGAGACACAAAGTTTACTTAAAATTTTTGGAGAGGATTATTTAAGGGATTTGGTACAAATCTGAACTTTAGCACAACATACCATCCACAATCATATGGGAAGACAAAAAGAGTCAACCAAGTAATTGTGGACATGTTGAGAATGTATGTGATGAATAAACCATCTAAGTGGGAAGATTACTTGCATTTGGTTGTGTTTACCTATAATAATGGGTATCAAGCTTCATTGAAGATGATCCCATTTGAAGATTTGTATGGTAGAAAATGCAATACTCTAGTGAGTTGGGACAACCTAGAAGACATAGTAGTACTTGGGCCAGAATTTCTCAAGGATATGGAAGATCAGATGGTTAAAATTAAGCAAAATTTGAAGGCAACACAAGGTAGACATAAATGTTATGCATATAAGAATAGGAAAACTAGATAATTTAAAGTGCATGTGATTTTGAAAGTGAATCCCAAGAATATCTCATTGAAGTTGGGTAGTTGTACAAAGTTAGCAGCCAGATTCTGTGGTCCTTTTGAGATATTGGACAGAATAGGGCCAGTTGCATACACGTTTGCATGCTTGCTTCCATGAACATGCATAATGTATTTCATGTTTCTTTGCTGAAAAGGTATGTACAAAATCCTAACCATGTTATTGATTGGAATTTTATTCAAGTGGAGCCAACAAGAGACTTTTAGGTCCAACTAGTGCAAATATTGGACACAAAATTCAAAATGCTTTGAAATCGATTTATAGAGTTGGTAAAAGTTCAATGGACCTACTATGGTCTTGAAGATGCTACTTGGGAGCATGAATATGCTATGCGGGCAAAGTACCCGCCACTGTTTGAATAATTTTGAAATTTTAATTTTTGTTTTGTATATGCACTAAGGAAAGTGCCAAAATAAGGGGGAGGGAAATGTAATACCCCGATTTTGAGTCCCCATAGTAATAATGCATTCTTTTTTATTTTATGAAATTCGAGAGTGCCCAAACTATTAAAAGTGGCAGGGGTGCCTAGGAAAATGTAATGTTGTGATCATTATTAATAATCAAATACATTGCTAGTTTCCAGACGAACAAGGAAAATAGCTATAGGGGGATATGATTCCAAGAGAGAGGGGGCTTACTGGGCTAAGTATTTTTATTATATTTTATTTACCCATAATTGTTTTAATTGAGAGAAGTGGTTACATGAGCTTTTTGGGGAAGGCCATGTGGTTTTTGATTTCCATGTAAATATATAAACCCATATTTGGGTTGTATGGGGGTTCACTTATTGTTCATTGTTCACACTCTCCATTCTGTTCACTCTTTGATTATTCCTCATTCATTCTTGTTCTTGGATTGGGACATGGGGGATAATTGTTGAGGAAGATCGATTTGTTTTTTTCCTATAGTAATGAATGGTGTATTCTGACCATGAATTTGTGCCTACTTGCTTGAGATGAATTGGCATGTACTAAATTTTATTCATAGCTATGAGTTGTGAGAGTCCCAACATGAAGATTATTGACCATATGCACTTGAGCCTTGGAAGGAAGTGGACAACCTGAGGGACTGCGTGGCAGAGAAGGGATTCCATTCTCTTGGGTTGTGCATGCTAGAGAGAAGAGAGTTGGTGTACTTTGGATTTTTGTGCGTTGAAAAACCTATGAGAGATTGAGTGCTCACTAGTTTGGGAAGTTGAGTGACACCCTGGAACCGTCCTTGTGGATTCATGTCCCTAGATTTGGGGTGACCTGTTGTTGACAATTGGAACAATAATGTCTATGGTTGGGTGGAACATCCTTGGTCTGCATCCAGTTGGTGAATGTGTTTTATTCAGATAAGTTCTCTCTATCATGTGTATCTTTTCTTATATATTTATTTCCTCTATGTATTAATTATTATCTTTGAGATTCATATTTTATAATATGCATGCTTGCGAGTTGTTGTTGTGCATGGAATTATATTCATTCTTTTATGTTGTAGCATGCATATTGATTATTGCATGTGATGTTATAATGTTTCTTTCATGCTTCCCTATAAATTAAATGATATCAGATTTCAAAATCAGTTTTGAAGTGAGTTTTTTTAATAGTGTGCCCAACCTGTGGGTGGTTGGGTAAGTTACAAGAAACTATGCCCTCCCCAACCTGGGAGTAATATGATTAAGTGTAGTGGGATTAAAACACTCATGGAATAACCCTTCAACTACGATGCCATAAATGAGGCTAATATGTTTTGAATGGTGGGGTATCTATTCCATCAAAGTTGTCGAGGAATTGCACTTGGCCCAATCAATTGAATTATCCCACTTGCACATGTGAGATGGTCCAATAGGAGAAAAAATGTCTTTGGGAATTTGAACCTTGGTGGGAGGATTATAACCATCCCCGCTTAACTATCAAACCAAGAACCCAATAAAAAAACTTGGAAAATTTGCTAAGACTCATTTAAAAATCTAAGCTTTGATTTCACATATAATTATCATTATCATTGAAATTGTAGTAAGTTACAAAGATAAAAAAAATGTGAATTGTTGATAAAATATTGATGTCAACTTTGAGGAAGGAAAACCATATCAATCCACTTTGGATACAGAGAACAAACAAAGTGAGAAAACATTGTTCATGTGCAAATATTCTTAATGTCTAATAGCCCTACGAGGCTGACTTAAGAATAAAGATGAATGCTTCCTGAAAGGCCAAAGTAGTATTCATAAAGATTTCATTCTCTTATAAAAATTATTTCTATTAGGGACATTAAGAAGGTTAATAATATTCATTAATTGATATCTTGAATTGGCGCTAGTATAAAATACGTTATATATTAGGCATGTAGCAGTTTAAAGATAAAAATACTTAAACAATGTATCTTTCATATATGCTCCTGTGAAATATTTACAAGAAGAAAACTCCAATTTCTATATAAATATGAGATCCCCTAAATATTTAAAGTGCCAACATCATATGGTATAGTCAACTGTTATTTTTCTTAGCAGAATATTGAAAT
Source organism: Picea sitchensis (assembly GCA_010110895.2). Classification (NCBI taxonomy): domain Eukaryota; kingdom Viridiplantae; phylum Streptophyta; class Pinopsida; order Pinales; family Pinaceae; genus Picea; species Picea sitchensis. Next base: position 37,753 of record SNQJ01S0111392.1, on the reverse strand, counting down.
TCAATATGTTCTTGGGACTAGTTGGGAGACACGTCTAAAATCTTTTCCTATTTCAACAACACAATATGCACAGAGTTTGTTCCTATTGTTCTCAATCAATTGGGTCCATATACACATGCTTTACAATTTCTCTCTAACTATTGTTTTGATTGCATTAGCCTTTAATTGTTGGTATTTCTAAGCTACAACACTTTGTAACAGGTTGAGAAACTATTTAGATAAGTTGTTGAGCTAAGTGGAAGAGTTTACAACCATGTCAAGTCAATAATAATACCATTTTTATCTTGTAAATACCATTATTTCTATGGTGTTATATGTTAATAGAACAATATGTTTATGGTCAATGTCTTCTCTCTTGTATTTTGTTTCCTTGGTAGGAAAGGAGCAAGTTGTTCAACAACACATGGTATTCCAACAGAGGACGAACAACTTTAGTAACCACTCACGCAACCAGATCAGAGATCAACACATCATTTTTTACATGGTAAAACCTTAATCGGGAAACATCCACGACCCCAACCAACATGGAGTTTCTCACAGTTGATCATCGACAAATGAACCTCCATTCTCTTTAAATAGAGATCATGGACCAATCGGGTGTTAAGCCACAAATCAATGTATTCATTAATATCAAGGAGAATATGAGTCGTCATATCACTCTATTTCTAGAACATATCGTGACCGACATATTACATAACTATAAATGCATACTAAATACACATATTTTAACCTAATGATACATTATACCAATTTGATCTTAACTAAATCCTAAGTGTCTAAATATCCTAACATCCTCCCTTAAGAACAACTTGGGATAGGATTTAAGGATTTACAAAGGCAACACAATAAGAGAAGGAATGAGGCATTAGAGCCTTTCGCCCCTTAATGACAACTTCTTGAACTCTTAATATAGATCGAAGTTTGGAAAAAATTTCTTCTATAAGAGACTTTGTGAAAATTTCTACAACTTGATATTCTATAGGGAAAAATATCACTTCAATAACTCGATCATTAATGAGATTTATGATGAAGTGAATTTGTAGCTCGATGTATTTTTTGCATTGATGTTGAAATGGATATTTGGTGAGATTAATGGGACTCTGGTTATCACACTATAGGGTGGTTGGATGCTACTGTTGGAATCCAAACTATGAAATAATCTGTCGAAGCCACAAGGATTCTTGACTTGTATTAACCGCAACTCAATAATCTAATTATACTAAATAAAGAGAAATATCTTGTTGTTTCTTACAATCCCAAGTGATAGGTCCAGAACCAAGGCTAAAAACATAACCTACAATAAAATTTCAATCATCAAGGTTATCCACCCAATTAGAATCAATGAAACCAACCAAAAAAGGATTCCCCCATGAACTATAATGTATCCCAAACTGAAATATACCTCGGACATACCAAAGTGTCATTTTTTATGCTTTCCAATGAATTTCATGGGGTGTTTGCATATACCGAGCAACAAGACCAACATCAAAGGAAATACCAGGATGGGTATGAGTCAAATATAAGAGGCTACCAACTAACTGGTGATACAAAGTGGCATCAACTTTGGGAGTAGTACAAGTGGCATCAAGTTTGATTCTATACTGGAATGGATAAGGGGGTGTTTTAGAATCATCCATGTGAAAGAGGCAAAGAAGGCCACAAGTACACTTAGAGTGGGAAAGTAAAATTCCTTCCTTGGTTTGCAATACTTGGAGGCCAAGGAAATAATTAAAATAGCCTAAGTTTTTCATTTCAAATTTCCTTTTAAGGGTGTATTTCACAGGGGTTAAAATTTTAGGGTCACTACTAGTGAGGATAAGGTCATTAACATAAAGAACAAGGATTATGATATGGATTCCTACTTTCTTGGTATATACATTAGGGTCAAAATGACATCTATAAAAACATGTTTCAAGAATAAATCTATCCATTTTGGCATACCAATATTGAGGAACTTGATGAAGACTATAAAGAGATTTCTTAAGGAGAAAAACAAGGTTGGAGTCATTATGGACATAACCAAGAGGTTGTTCATGTATATTTCTTCTTTGAAATCCCCATACAATATGGTGGATTTAACATCCATTTGATGGACCTCCCATTTAAGTGAGGAAACAAGGGCTAGAACAAGGTGGATGGAATTAATTTTGGCTATGGGGGAATTTTTTTCATTATAGTCAATTCCTTCAACTTGAGAGAATATTTTGGAAACTAATTGGGCCATGTGTCTTTCAAAATTTCCATAGGATGCATACTTAATTCTATACACCCATCTACATTTGACAAGTTTTCTTCCATTTAGAAGAGGTACAAGATCCCATGTATCATTCTCCATTAAAGAGAAATACTCTTCATTCATTGTTGTGTCACAATCTGAATGGCCTGAAGATTTTGCAAATGTTTTTGGATCACAAGTCTCTAAAAATTGAGCCAAAATAAAAGAGGCTCACTGGAATTGTGAACATGTCGAATGATGATCTAAAGGATCACTAAAAATATCAACCATTGCATCTCGAGTTGAACGTACCCATTTGGGAAGCGATGGAACTAGAGAAATCTCATGTTCAATGGACTCATTTGGATGAAGGTGAATAATAAAAGGTGGATTTTCATCCTCACTGTCATCATCTAAAGAAGAAGAAGCCAAAACATGAATAGAAGATAGAAAAAATGTCAAAGATGGATCACAGGCTGGAGATGGCATAAACAACAGATTAGGCTCGTAGTCCAAGTTATTTTCATCAAATTTAATATCTCTTTGAAAAATAATTTCATTGGAATGAGGTTGAAGAAGTTAGTATCCTTTGACATCTTCAAAATATCCAAAAAAAAATCACTTCTCACTTTTAGGCTATAATGCTTTCCTTTTCTCATTAGGAATGTGAGCCCATTCTCCACTACCAAATACATGTAAGTGGCTTACATCTAGCTTAATGCTAGTCCATGCTTCTTCCGGTGTTATATTTTTTAAGGCTTTTGTGGGAGTGTCATTTACTATGTTATTTTCACAGTTGATGGCTTCTGCCCAATAATGAAGACTTAATCCCTTAGATTGGATCATATAATTATCCATTTATTTTAATGTATGATTCTTTCTGTCAACAACACCATTTTTCTATGGTGTATATGGAACAATATGTTGCATCTGAATTCCCTGTGTAGTGAAACAAAGTCTAAAATTATTGTTCACATATTCGCCTCCATTATCTATTCTTAATCTTTGAAGTTGATGTCCATACTGTTTTTATACAAGGTCCTTGTAGGAAAAAACTTGTCAAAAAATTCACTCTTAAGTTTTAAGAAGTAAACCCAAGTTCGTATTGAGAAGTCATCAATGAAAGTTAAGAAACACTTTCACCCAGAGAAAGAAGAAAAAGAAAGTGGGTTGCACAAATCATTGTGAATAAGCTGCAAAGGGGCTAAGGTGTGACAAGAGGAACATTTTTCAAAACTACCCCGATGATTCTTTCCAAGAACACAATCATCATTCTCTTTAAGAAACAATAGGAATCCCGATCACCATGTGTTGATTACATAGTTGCTGCAATGAACAATAGTTTAGATGACCAAATCGCTCATGCCAAATTTTGATTAAGTCATCGTTATGAACAAAAAAAACTGATGGAAAATATGATGACCCAAAGTTGTCAAACTTGTACAACCTGGTAATATAATCAACAATTCCAGTTGCTAGGACATGCTCGAGATCTTTTAAATTCTTGATTACAAGTTGGTGAGGTGAAAATTCTATGGTTTTTCCTTCACCTAAATGAGTGATCTGATAAACTTATAGAAGGTTTCAAGAAATATTTGGAACACATAATACATCATCAAATGTCCATTATCTACTTGAACTATTCTAGACCCTACAACACTAAGAGATTTATCATCACCAACACATTTTTGTTTGATGTTACATTCATGAAGATTAGAAAATATGGATTTATCCTTATCCATATGACAATATGCTTTAGAATCAATAATTCACTCATCAAAAGAAGAAGTAGAAGTTTCATTGAAGGAGAAACTAGAAGCAGAAAGTGCATGTCCATGAGAAGAAAAAGAATAATAATCAATACTAATGTTGTGCTTCTCCATTGTTTCTTCTAATGTTTACATCTTTTTAAAACATTTACACTCCACATGACCATATTTCCCACAAAAGTTGCAATGTGTGCCAATCTTCTTACTTTGGGTATTTTCCTCTTTGTCACCATCAAGAGTAGAAGCTAGTTGAGAGGGTTTGGTACCCTTGTTTTGCTTGTTGTTGTGGTGAGGATGTTGCTTCTTGGGATTCTTGAATTTATATTTCTGCTAGACCACTTTGGATTTGTTGGATGTACTTTTAGTGTTGATCAATCCAAGTTTCACAAGCTTATCTTGCTCTTGAATAAGAGGAACACAAAAAGACTCAAGAGAGAGTTCTTTATAAGCTCTCCCTAGAGCTTCTCTGGTGGCATACTTGTTGGAGTTACTTCAAACACACCTAGGTTTTATTTTTACTAAGGTGTTTCCTCGTTTATTAGTCATTATTCAATATTCTATATTTTAGAAATAATATTCCTCTAGGGAGAATATTCTCTTCAGTTTTCACTTCAGTTTGATCAGTTGAGTGGAGTCTAGATGCTACATTGGGATTATCACCATGTAACATTGGGATCATCACCAGCTAATGTGCATTGTACTTGGTATCATCACCAGACTAGCGCATTACCTATGATTCCCTGATCTCCTCCTCACTTCACTTTTTTCAGTCATTTAACTGAAGACTGATAGAGTAGTTAACTCATCTAGGTGGCAGTTCACTCCCATAACTTCCCGAGAGACTAGACTAGGTGGCAGTTTACTCCCATAAATGTCGGTGTGTGTCAAGATCACTATAGACCACCACTATGGTGCATTGGCTTCTCCTCTAGTGTGCATTGGTTGATTTATAAAAATTATATCATGTGTAAATTATTCATTATTCATTGAACGGTTAGTGAGAATTCTTCCATTCTTCCTCTCTTGATTCTTCTTTCTCAAATTCTCTCTGCAAATGTGTGTGGTATTTTCTAGATAGATCTATTTTGTGCAGTTTCGACACATTTACATGGTATCAGAGCTGATAGACTGCTAAACAAAATACACACCAAATTATTTTTGCAGGTACCAAAGATTGAAGACAGGGAAAAAATGGAATTCCCAAAAGAATTCATTCTTACACCTTATAATTACTTTGCCTGGAAGGAGAGGATAATCCAAGTATCTAAATCGAATGGATGAAGCATTCAGATCAATTTGCAGTATCATTTCTCCCGATCTCCTTTTTCACATATCTTCATGTAAAACCCCCAATGAATCCTGGAACACCATGGAAAGGCTCTTTGGAAAACAAGATGAGATGAGGGGACACATGCTCGAGATGTAATTTCTCACATTGGATCCAAAAAGCTTCGACAATATCAAATCTTTATTTACAAAATTTAAGGATTTACTGTCGCAACTCAAGGATTGCGGGGTTGATAAATCTAAGGAGGAGAAAAAAATGGTTCTCACCATTCTCTCCAAACTTGCTCCTGAATTCTTAGTGTTCATATCCACATTCCATTCAGTCAAATTCTCCTCTAGAGCCACCTGGAAGATGCCTTCTCTTGAGGAATTTATCGAATCCTTGACACAAGAGCAGACCAAGCTCATCAACATGGGAAAAATCAATGGCCCAAAGGCGCATGCACTTACTGTGCAAGATGGAAGTGGTCATAAATATCAAAAATATAAATATAAATAGAAAAGGAAAGAACATGAAAATCTGAATAAGGAAGGGTACCCAAAACCCTTCACCGATGCCTCTGGATCCAAAGGTGGAAAGGAAAGAAAAGGAGATAAATGCACATACTTCCATAAAGGATTCCATCCAGAATCTACATGCATGCATAAAAATATAGATCTAATGACTCAAATACTTCAGAAAAATAACCTTGGAGATCGCATCCCCGAGGGTGCCAAGAAGAAGAAGCCAGAAGATCAGAATCCCAAGAAAGACAATTCTAGCCATGTTTTTATTTCCATCAACTCCTCTCTCGATGCTTGGATCATAGATTCAGGAGAATCACATCACATGGTTGTCACAAAAGAAGTATATTATTCATTCGATGCATGCAAAGGTCCTCCTATTCTAATGGGGGACAACTCTCCAGTTGGGGTCACCAACAAAGGAAGGATTGAACTCACCAACGGAAGCTTCAAGAATGTGCTTCACGTTCCCAAAATTTCTGTCAATCTTCTCTCCGTGTATCAGATGAAAAAAATTTGCACTAGAAAGAAATTCATAGTCACACATGATGAAGTGGACATCTATGACATGCAAACCAATTCCAAGGTTGCTACCAGTGAGGTAAATCATCAATATAGATTGTATACATTTTCTGAATTTATTGAACCAGATTCTTCTTTAATGCTTACCCATGCTGATGAAAGCACTAGGATATGGCACAAAAGGTCCGGGCATTTAAATTTCAGATATATGAAATATCTTAGAAATAAAGGATTGGTTAATGGTCTACTAGACATCCATTTCTCCAAAGGAATTTGTGAGGGATGTGTTCTTGGAAAACACCCTCAAGAGAAATTCGACAAAGGAAAGACTCAGAGAACTTCCTCTCCTTTAGATTTGATCCATAGTGACCTCATGGGCCCTTTTCCACATCCATCAATTAGCAAAGAAAGGTATGTGCTCATTTTTGTTGATGATTTCTCACACGTCACATGGATTTTATTTCTTAGGAAAAAATCAGAGGTATTTCAATACCTCAAAGATTTCAAATCCCTGGTTGAGACACAGTCAGGAAAGAAAATCAAAGTCCTCTAAATTGATAATGCGAGAGAGTATGTCAACCATGATAACTATAATATTTTTCATGAGGCAGGGATTCAATTTCATCACACAGTTCCCTATACTCTGCAACAAAACAAAGTTGTTGAGTGGAAAAACATATCTCTAAAAGAGATGGCATCTTTCATGCTACATGCAAAGTCACTTCCACAGAGATTATGGGATGAAACACTTAATTGTGCAACCTACATCCAAAACAAATCTCCCCATATATCTGTGAAGGATAAGACCCCCTATGAGGCTTAGAGAGGCCTCAATCTGGAAGTGACCCACTTTCGTATTTTTGGTTCACATGCATGGGCCCAGATTCCCTCTGAAAAGAGGAAGGAAATTGATCCATAGAGCACATAGTGTATTTTTTTTGGATACCCCGATGGTGTGAAGGGATACAAACTCATTGATCTTTCCTCGAACTGACTCATCATTGAGTGTAGTGTCCAATTCGAGGAATGTGTCTTGCATGTACCTCAATGGCCACATGTAGACACCTTTATTCTTCCACCTGTCCGAGTTGATGAGCATGCACATGTCGACTCTTCTTTAGACAAGAGTTCTGATTCATAGGATTTATATGATCCAGATATAGAGTCAGTATAGTCATATGCAGAGTTAACGCATCCAGATCCAGATGTAGAGCTAGAGAAAAGGCCCAAGTGGTCCCAAACTACTCTTCAGGATGTAGGGGATCTTTTTGGTGATCCAACCAATACTAGGAGGAATCGATCTAATTTCGAGGAACCTCCTCTTTCACTCACTGCCACTAAAATATTCCCACCCATGAATCTTTTCTTGGTTCAGTCTTCAGATACATAGTCTTATGGCAAGGCTATTGGAAATCCCTTTTGGGAATATTCTATGCAGGAGGAGTACAAATCTCTCCTAGAGAACCAGACTTGGGATCTGGTTCCCCTTCCTTATGAAAGGAAACTTGTAAGGTGCAGATGGGTATATAGGACCAAGAGCGTAGCTGATGGACAGATTAGCAGATACAAAGTCAAGGTTGTTTCCAAAGAATTTCATCAAGTGTATGACATTGACTATGATGAGACCTTCACTCCATTAGAGAAGATGGATTCCATACGTTTGGAACTTTCCATTGTGGTAGCCAAGGGATGGGAAGTCCATCATATAGACATGAAGATTTCATTTTTTCATAGAGATCTCTTTGAGGAGATCTATATGGATCATCCCCAGGGATTTATGCAGGATTAATCTTTGTTCTGTCGACTAAAGAAGTCTCTTTATGGCCTCAAGCAGGCTCCGAGGGCATGTTATGCCAAGATGGAATCCTAACTATTGTCATAGAAATTTGTATGTTTTAAATCAGACCCGAATGTTTACATGCTCAGGATGACTGATTCACTTATAATCTTAGTTTTGTGTGTTGATGATTTGTTGATCACCAGTTTCTCGACTTCAACGATTGTTGCAGTCAAGAGGATTATGCATGATACGTTCTTGATGACGGACATGGGTCCACTACACTTCTTCCTTGGACTCGATATCAGTCATGATGCATCCAACATCAAATTGTCTCAAGCCAAGTATGCACGATATCTCCTTGAGATATTTCACATGACAGACTGCAAATATGCTTCAACTCCTTTCCTATCAAGAGTCAAACTTGAGGATAGCGGGGACACTCCACTAGTTGACAACACACTATACATACATCTAGAGGGGATCTTGTTGCATCTCACACACTCCAGACCATACCTATCCTATGCATTTGGCACAGTTTCCAGGTTCATGCAAGAGCCACATGAGCTACATTGGAAGGATGCAAAGCATATCCTTCGATACATATAGGGAACCATCACCTTTGAGATTCATTATGCAGCATACTCTACATTAGATCTCATTGGTTTCACTAATTCTAACTGGGATGGCGATATCATTGATCACAATTCCACATCTGGTTACTCACTCAATCTTGGTTCCGGGCATATCTGTTGGTCGAGCAAGAAGCAGGCTGCTATTTCTCTATATTAAGGCGAGGAAGAGTATAGAGGGGTAGTTAACATAACCATTCAGGCTATGTGGCTACAACATTTTCTCACTGAGTTGGGCATTTAGTTTCATCAGTCGATCGTCATCTGGTGTGACAACTATAGCACTTTGAAGTTCTTTAGAGATCCAGTTCAGAGGCAATGGATGAAGCACATCTATATCCACATGCACTACATCCAAAACTTAGTACACGAGGGGATCATTGACCTGCAATTTTTTCCTTCAACAAAACATAATTCAAACATCTTCACCAAGACCTTCACTGAGAAGAAGTTCCATTCTCTACGAAGTCATCTTGGAGTGAAGGAAATAGTTTCCTAGCAACTATCAATCCTTTTTACATACATTGTACCTTGATGTGGGGTTTTTACCATGAGTTTTTTCCTCTTTCCTCACTTTATTTCAGTGTATCTTTTGTATTTGAGTACCTAACGTGGCCTCATTTCCGAGACCAATTCTTTATTTTCACCATAGTGATGTTCAGGGGGGGTGTTGGAGTTACTTCACACACACACCTAGGATTTCTTTTTCCTAAGGTTTTTCCTTGTTTATTATTCATTATTAAGTCTCCTATATTTTAGGAAGAATATTCCTCTAGGGATATTATTCTCTTTAATTTTCACTTCAGTTTGATCAGTTGAGTGGAGTCTAGATGGTACATTGAGATTATCACCATGCAACATTGGGATCATCACCATATAATGCACATTGTCCTTGGTATCATCACCAAACTAGTGCATTACTCATGATTCCCTGATATCCTCCTCACTTCACTCTATTTCAGTCAATTAACTGAAGACTGATAGACTAGTTAACTCAGCTAGGTGGCAGTTCACTTTCGTAACTTCCTGAGAGACTAGAATAGGTGGTAGTTTACTCCCGTAACTATTGGTGTGTGTCCATATCACTCTATACCAACACTATGGTTCATTGTCTTCTCCTCTAGTGTGCATTGGTTGAGTTATACATAGTATATCGTGTGTAAATTATTCATTATTCATTCGATTAATGATAATTCTTCCATTCTTTCTCTCTTGCTTCTTCTTTATCAATTTCTCTCTGCAAATGTGTGTCGCATTTTCCAGCGAGATCTATTCTATGCAGGTTCAACACATTTACAATAATAGGTAGATACAAAGACATAATGTGAACTACCAAGCTTAGCAATAATAACATATATGCATTGGTCATCCTTCAGATCTATTTTACAGTCTATACATAAAATTCTTTGTGTTTTGAACTTAGATAAATAATCTTCAATGCAAGAAAATATTTGGGTCTTAAAGTCATTAACTGATTTTAAACCCAATGGGTTTGAATAATATTATGTTTACCAAACACAACTTGAATCTTTTCCAAGCTTCATCGAGGTCATGAATTCCTTGAAGGTGAAACCTTAAATCAGGAGAGATGGACATTCTGATTAGTCCATGTGCTTCATTATTTTTGTTTTCCCATTTCACTTTCTTTTTGGGATCAGTGAGTTCTTGTTCTTTTCCCAAGGTAATTCAGTACAATCCTTTACTTCTTATTACATCCTCCATATGTTATTTCCATGAGAAGTAGTTGGTACTGGTAAGAAAAATATCACTTGGAGAAGTCATATTAAAATATGAAGCTAATATAGATTCAAAATATGATGGCATGGATGAAAAATCTCAAAAAAATAGGTTGTTTATAAAAACAACATGGAAAATAGACTTCAAATGTGAGAGTTATGCCCTTTTAAAAAAGAAATAAGCAGTAACTAAAAAGCCACGTGGAAAGTAGAAGTTGGTCCATGTGGTGATACACATCCTTCACTAACTTTCTTATAACCCCACTTTTACAAATAAGTTTCTTATGAAGTGACTCACTTTTATAGAATAAGTGTGAATCACTTTTATAGTGAAGTTACTTTGTAAATTAAAGTTGCATGCAAAAAAAGTAACCAAAAAAAGAAATATTAAAGCTACTTTATAATGATTCAATTTTATAATTTAAGTGAAATGCACTTTACAATGAATGCATGAACTTTTTCAAAAAGTAACAAAAAATAGACTTCAACTCAAGACCTCTTACTATATAAAGCAACTTTCAACCAAGTGGGCTAGTGAAAAACACGTTCTAATCTTAAGAAGGAGGATGAAAAGTGTTGTTGTTGTTGTTGTTGGAGCTTTGCATCAAAGTGTGTGCTTAAAAAAATTGATTTCATGCATTCACATAAAAAAAATTCTTCTCAACAACAACAAGGAGTTAGATCTCAGTTAGCTTACCTAGAAAATGCAATTTTTCTTTTTGTTTTTGATTTTCCAAAATCGCACAAAGCACGTGACAAAGAGAATACATAGACAAGAAAAAAATTTCCACTTTGTTTCTGATTTTTTCAGATTACACAGAGTGCAAGGAAAAAAGAATATACATGTTGAAAAGAGTAGCAACCCGGAAACAAAAAACAAAAAACTGAAATATTATCTCTGTAAAGTTTTTTTAAAAAGGGTGTATTCATGCTTTATACCTCTAGATCTGATTGAAATGGTCGTATCTTGGGAAAACATAAACTTTTTTGAGTGAAATGAAAAGTGTTTTTAACTGAAATGAGCACTATAGATGGAATGGAATAGTCCTCCTGACCCAAAAATATATGAAAATAGAGATGTGGCAACACGTCTTCAAGATCTTGATATACAATGGGAGAAGGTTTTCAAATGAGTTGCTCTGATACCATGTTAGAAAAAACAAGGTATTCCAAAAGAGGACCAACATCTTTAGTAACAACTCACACAAATAAATCAAATATCAACACACCAATTTTTTTACGTGGTAAAACCCCAATGGGGAAACATCCATGACCCCAACCAATGTGATCACTTGAGGTGATTTATTTATGAAAAAGAAAAATATTACAAGATATTTTCTCACAATTGATCATCAAAAAATGACCCTCCATGCTATTTAAATAGAGATAATGGACTGATCAGGTGTCACAGATCAATATAGCCATTAAGATTTAGGAGAACATGAGTCATCAGATCACTCTATGTCTAGAACATATAATGATCATGGAATTACATAACTACAAATGCATACTAATTCATACTAAATAAACACACTTCAACCTAATGATACATTATAACAAGTTGATATTAACTAACTCTTAAGTGTCTAAATATCCTAACACATGCCACTTATGCTATATTGTGGTTGTCTAATTTAAAATAATGAAATTGCTACTGTAATCAGACCTAGCTACTGGAACAATGTGAAATGTGTCTCATTTTGCACAATAGACTAATTATGACATGTTTTTTTCCTTGCCTATTTTATATCTTTATAGTTAGGTTGACATGACAAAATATGTTTGAAAAGGAAATGAAAAGTGGTGGGAATATTAAATTGGAAATTATTTGGACAATTGTTTTTGTCAAAGAAGACTGCAAATGGCTTATATTGGCACTGTGTTATTTTTTGAATCACTTAAGAAGATTTTGAAATCATTCCAAAAGAGTCATGTGAATGTTTCAATAAATAGAGACCACAGAGGTTTATCCTGAAAAATATTTTTCTCAAAGAAAAAATATGAATTTATGAGACCAAATAATGATGTAAATACTATGGTAGTATGTCATTTTAAATGTTAGTTTGGAAAACATAGGTCTTTGTTTTAGGAATTGTTGGACAAATTTTGTGTAAATGGGGTTATTGAGTATATAGTTAGTTTTATCATTATTTTTTTGGTTAAAAATAACATATAATCCATAATGTTCTAAAAATTTATTAATTTATATCTTTTGTAGAACATGCTATCAAGTTTGATCCTCCAAGAGAGTATCTTTCAAGAAGTCTCACTTTGAAGAAGCCATAAATACGATATTTATTTGTGGGTCTATAGTCCACAACCTTTCCTACAAGGCTATGACTATGACGATGGAGAAGGAGAATCCACCTACTGAAATTCCTTGACCTATGGTTACCACCATGGGGAGGTCTAAAGGAAGGAAGTTTAACTCATGAGTAGCCGTTGAAATAATTAGAGAAGTCATTGATGTACATGATTTTCATGTACTTTTCCCAAAGCTTGATGTTGTTGAGAGTACAAAGACATTTGTTTGTCATAGACTAGATGATCAATGATCATCATGTATTAGTGGATATTGAACTGGAAACTCAAATGTATTTTGATCGTACTTGAATTTTCATATTTTTGATATATAATATTTATGTGGTTCAAATATATATGTTTGTACTTGAGCTTATTTACAACATTGTTAATGTGATGTCCCGTCCCCAAGATTAGGCCAGCAGGGAGTGACTTAGTAGTCTATATGTTCTCGTAGACTATAGTCAGGCACAAACAGGGAACCAGATGGAGAAATAAGGAGGAATTAAGACTAAACGATAAATTAAGCCAAAATACTTAGGAAAAGTCACTTAAGCCTAAGTCAATGGAGAATTAGAATGAAAAGGTGATAAGGGGGCAACTTAATTGACAAATAAATCACTTAGGAGGAAAGGCGCCTAGGTTAAGTGATGTCAACGAAGAGTTAGGCCGGGAAAGATATAAAGAGAGGAATTTG
>SNQJ01S0111392.1:4971-24303 GCA_010110895.2 Picea sitchensis | reverse complement strand
TGAGCCATTCATCATCAGATTCCGACGGTGGAATCTTGCAGATCATCCCATACAACCATTTAGGGCACAGTCATCCTGGACAAACGTTTGGCATTACATGCAGGGGTTTCCTATCAGATCGGGCCAAACCCTTCGGACCCATTTCATCATTGGACGAGACAATCGTTTTGAGATATATAGCAGCAGATTCTGACGGTGGAATCCTTTGGGGTGCATTCAATGCCCAAGGAGGGGCACAAACCCCCCAGGGGTCCAGATCTAGTGCCGTAGAGGTCCGATCCCAGTTTCGTCAGACATTATTTCCAGTGCAGAGGCCAGGGCGCATTGATTGGAGCAGTTTCGAGTTCATTCTGACGATGGATTCTTTAGATCGAGTTTTCCAGCTGGTAGCGGTTACCGTACTTCTCCAGGATCGCTCATTCTTGCCTATCCATCCGTGCATGCAACAGATCTGCTGTCTTCTTGTGGTCATGGGTATTTATTTTGTTACTTGATTGTATTCCAGTATAGATCCATGAGATCTGACTGACGTCTAGTCTCTATATTTCAGTAGGCGATTTGTATTCCCATGCATGCACTATTATTATTCTTGATATTGAGCAGTTGACATTCTATACTATTGCATGCGTCTTTTTATGATTGTTAAACCTTCATTATGCAACATGCACTTGTAATAACCAACATGCAACCACAATAACCAACATGCAAACACAATAACCGACGAACATCTCAATCACACAGCTAAAACGTATCCAGAAACCCCCAGTGTATCAGATCTGCACGTTATAGCAGAAGAACAGTAGCAAATATCTTGATCAGCCGAATCAGGGATATTTCAGTTAATTAATGCCACAAGTTTACATGTTTATATAAATTTAATTTCTTTTCATTGATTCAATTGCATATATGAAATTTTAATTTATTTTTTAAGTATATAATTTTATATATAATTTGTTTCATTAATATTAAATCAATATCAACATTGTATGACATTTTTTAAAAATTATTCACATCATATTAATTTATATTGAATAATAATGATGAAAGAAACTAAAATGAATATAAAAATACTAAATTAGTAATAAATATAATGAATATGAAACTACTAAACCTGAGATAATACTACTATTTTAGTCATGTTATAAGGGACTAGGATTATACTACGTCGTAGTATAAATGTTCTATGCTTTGTCTCTTTTCTAGGGACATTTTCTATTTAATTTTCCCCGTAATCCGATGAGAAATTATTGGATCTATAGATCTGAGTGGCCAAGACTATATAATCAGAGTGCCCCAAGGGTCTTTCAACATGATGAATCCATTTATGCATTCAAAAATGTAATTAAAACAACATAAAATTATGATTTCATCTAGATTTATGTTGTCAGATTCCAGTTAAAGAGACAAAATGTAGAACAGTTAGACAATGCCTTATACTACTTGCATATTTCTTTATAACATGACTAAATATATGAGTAAAAATGATAAAAAAATAATAATGAATAAATAAAGTGATAAATATGCTACAAGATGACAACAATAATGACTAATTAAACTAGTAAATATACTACAAAATGGTGACAATTAATGACCAAATACACGAGAAAATGTACTACAAAATGGTGAAAATTAATGACCAAATAAATGAGTAAATGTAATACAAAATGGTGACAATTAATGATCAAATAAAAGAGTAAATATATTACAAGATGATCAATCAATTCAACCAATTAATGACTAAGCGAGATACAACTAAAAGTTAGTTAGGGGAAAAGAGGTTGCAAATTTGCTACCATTAGTCATCAACTAAAAAATAGTATTTTATATCCAAACTTTAGTTGTTCTTTTAGTAACAAATTAACCAATTCCTACTAGAATCTTATCAAACATCATCGACACAATTTTGACAAACATGTCTCTTGGCATGCCATGATCCCCTTGTAACTTATTCATAGTGATTTGCATGGTCCACTTCCTTATCCTTATTTGCCTGGGTTCAAATAATTATTAAATTTCATTGATGACTTCTTCAGATGCACATGGGTTTATTTATTAAAACTTAAGAGTGAATGTTTTGACATTTTTTTGGACTACAAGGTCATTATAGAAAAACAATATGGACATCAATTGTAGAAGTTAAGAACAAATAATGGAGGAAAATATATTAACAATAAATTTACAACTTATTGCACTACACAAGGCATTCAAATGAAACTCATTGTTCTATATACACCAAAACAAAATGGTGTTGCTAAGAGAAAGAATCACACATTAAAGGAAATGACAAATTATATGATCTAATCTAAGGGATTAAGTCCTCATATTTGGGTGGAAGACATGGCTTGTGCCAATTACTTAGTCAATCTCACTCCCAAAAAGGATGTAAAATATATAACACTAGAAGAAACATGGAGTAAAATTATACCAGATGTAAGCCACTTCTATGTGTTTTTTAGTGAAGCATGGGCTCACATTCCTTATGAGAAAAGGAAAAAATTACAACCTAAAAGTGAGAAGTGCATTTTTATTGGATATTTTGAAGATGTAAAAGGTTATAGAATTCTTCAACATCATTCAATGAGAAAATAATTCTAATCCAACGTTCTTTGCATACCCATGTAGAAATATCTCTAAGAAGAATTATTCATTTCTACGGTTTAAAATATGAGATGAAGTTGTCTTCTTGAAAATCTTAGCTTCTTTATATTTCACCACCCTTTACATTTCAAGTGTATCTATAGATTATTTCTCCTTTGATTTTGGTTGAAATATCCTCCTTTGTTAATTTCCACTTCAACTCTTAAAGTGAATCTCAAGATGAAATATCCAACACTTTGCATACAAATATCTAGTCGTCTTGCAGTAACTACACAACTTTTTACTGCTACTAGAGGAAAATCCCCATTTCTTGTCTTGGGTAGATTTGGCCTTCTGCTTATTTTTATCCATTATTCTTATTGGTTTTAATATGAGATATTGGGACCTTCCTTGATCTAGGTGGCCCTCTAGGACCATCTAAAAAATGAGCTTGATACTAGTAATTATTGGGTCATGGTTTTTCAATGCATTTTTAGGGTGTTCCTATGCGTTGTGTGAGGCATGACCCACAATGATTAAGGAACAAACTTAGTCTACTAATGTTCTTTACAATGAGCTGAAGACCATCCATAATGGAGCATCAAGTGAAAATTGATCTGTAATATCCCATTTTGACTCTCGAATTATAATATGTTAATAATTTATTATTTAAATGATGAGGTTATGTGATGGGAGTCAAGCCATGCGAGCTGAGTTAAATGACATTGTGTGTACATAATATAAATGTGATGGATGAAAAGTGGGTCTATCTTGAGTGATTGTAGGATGGATTTTTATCCTCCCCACTTGGGTTCTATTCTTGTAAGTGACATGTTGAGCTCATATTGAGTATATTGTTGTAATGACTTTGAGACTTGTTGTTGACTTGGCCTTGTGCCTTGAATAATATAAGGTTTACCTTGGGTATCATCCTTGGAATGAGGAGAATTTCCTGGGAGTTTCTCAAGGATATGTTACCTTGAAAAAAAATAGAATGTGGTGGACATGGTCCTAGTGTAGAGCTTAAGGACAAGGCCCAACTAGTGAATGTGCATGAGTCTCCATGGTGGGATAGGATTATGGTGTGATTTTGTAAATGTTTTCCATGGTGTGATTATGTATTTAAAATAAGGAATAGAAAGGAAAAAGATAATGTAAATCCACGAAAAAATTTCTTGGGAAATAACAAGGGGACCATGATACCACAAGAGGGGAAGAAGAAAGGGGGTGTGTAGATGATTCGATTTTACTTTTCCTTTGATGTACAACCTTCCATACGCATTCTTCCTTAAAAGGATGATTTTAGGGGATAAATTTCTCTCATGGGCTATTTTTCCATGGGTTTTCCAAAAACGAGATTCCCTATTTTAAAAATGATTCGCCCAAATTCTATAGGATAAAATTATTTTACCTTAAAAATCGCCAAAATTTTATAAAAACTATATAAAATACTTAGAAATTTAAATATTTTTACAAAAATATCGCCAATCATTTATAGTTGGCATATGAAGGATTAGTAATATTTGCCAAGGTTTCTACATTTTAAAATAAATTTCCATCCTTAAAATCATCCCTGCTTCCTTACAAACATTTCCTATAAATATTTATCTTCGGTTGTCCTTTACATGTTTTCCTCATGCTTCTTAGGAAGGGTCCACTTGTCTTATGCAACTCTTGGGAGGAAACAATTAATCATCTCATTCATTTATTCATTCTTACACTCCTCCATTCAAAATGGGAGAATTTGTCTCCGTCGAGAATTATCCATTCTCCCATTTGAATTTTCTCCATCTCCTTGTTCATGGATGATCTCCCATGAAACCAGGCTATTATGTTTGCGATTAGTTAGACAATCTCAAAGAAATATGGATGGTAATATCCTATGAAAATGGAGAGTTTGTATTCGATAATTCAAAGAGGAAATGGTATGGTTTTTAGGGTAAAATCATGCCTAGATTTCCCACAATATATGAAGCAAACACCAAATAAATATAACCATGTTAGTGCTACTTATGGATTATTTTGGAAAGTGTTTCTTCTCTAGGTCAGTCAAAGAGGAAACCAATAGTCTTGGACTCTTTATGCTTGTACCATAAGGGAATAATCTTCTAGATGGACTATGGAGTAGAGAAATGGAAGATCTTCCTTGTGTTGTGAAAGAGAAGAGAGTGACATGGTGGATTGGTGGCTAGATGAGGGACTAGTGTGCTCAATAATGAGTATATGGTCTTTGAGATGAGAGAAATGGGTTGGGTTGAATGAGATTAGAGCATTGTAGGAGCTTCCTTTTCCATTGTGGTATCATGGTCTAGCTTGGGGCTGAAACCTATAGTTGATTCTTATGGTTCAACGATGAATCACTCTTTAGCAACCAATTTGGTGGACTCTCCTTCATTTATATATAAGTGTTCATGCTTTATAATTTGAGGAATGCCTTGTATTTCCATATGTTAATGAATGAATACGAAACATGGATGTTATTTCTGCTATTATTTGTATGTTTATATGAATTCAAAGTTATATTGTCGTTAATTTAGAATTTAGCATAATAATGGATTATTAGAGAGAGGATTATTGTCTGGAGTGTCCTAATGGATAAGGAATGAATCTTGGTATGTGACATGATATCATTAAGGCTCCTCTTTTTATATAGCTCGCATTTTTTTAACTCAACACTCACACATAGTGCTAATCAAGCAAAGTTTAGGGTTCTTGCATTTTAGTGTTCTTTTAGAATCATTATAAAATGGTGTTTCAACCTCTTGTAATATGGACTATTTACGAATGAGAATCTTTGTAACATCTCTTCTTAGATATAAGCTACCACCATTCTAGCTATTTTCTATTCATGTGTACCTTGAACTCTTTTTCTCCATTTGATTCATTAATAGAATTTGATTTTCATGGTAATACTCTTCTTTATTACATTCTTTTATTTTTTTCTCAATCCTATATGTATCATTCCTTGTTATTAAAACATCGCTATCCCTTTTGTGAAAGATTGAAGTCAAGAATAGACAACCACTATAGGAACTATAGGGGCTCAAGGAAGGTAACCATCTCTCCACTCAATATGTGGGTGAAGGGGACACCATTGTGTTTCATTATTAACAACAATAGTTAGAATAAGTTGATTTGACTAGAGGTTGTTAAGAATATGACACTACCAAAAATTTAAGGAGCGTGGATATTCCATTGGAATAGTTCGTCACAAAATATCTTGTAATATTTTGAAATATTTTATTATGCATGCTTGTTTCCTTGGATCTCATATTTATAATCACTAGATTATTGCTTAAATTCATAAAAATAACTGAGTTATAAAAATAAAAGAACAAGCAAATGAACACAACATACACACAAATGAGCACTAGATGTATCCCGAGAAACCTGATATGGGAGAAAATATTGCTAGAAGATGAGTTATGTGCTCTATTCTCTTTTCTTCAGTTATAAAATGAAGATACAAAGAAAGGGGCACTCACTATGCAATTTCCTTTGACACTATGGATTGAGTGGCTTCTACATAATATTCTTCCTTCTCTGTTCTTCTCTCAAATTCCAACCCTAGATGATATAATCAACTATGGAACAAGAACAATGATAAAGAAGGGAATCCCTTGTCTTCTTAGTGGCCCAATGTTTAACATATCCTGATAGCCATCTAGGGTTAGGGTTTATGCATGACTAAAACCTAAACGAGTATTAAGTTTTGGACCTTATATAATCTTATTGAAATTCCACACATGGCTAGCCCCACATGTGTGAGTAATGGTGGCTGATGTGGAATCCAATCAATACTATGGTGGTCAATAAGGTAGTTCAATTTGCGGGAGGAATAATTTCCACATACAAGCTCTGGTTGAGGTTATTTTTCCACTATTATAAAGGTATCAGTGTGTAGAACAATGTTGAGGGGTTGTGATAAATGTTTGCAAATTGATTACCCCCAAAAGTTCCATTTTATGCCTCAAAATAGATTTGGAAGGTTCTGGACCCCAAATCATGAAATTGGGACTGTCCACTAAAATGGACCGTGCAAGCCAATTCCTCCAATTTTTCCACCCAAAAGGTACCAAGATAGATGAAAAATTATATAATGATCCATTCCATATCACTAGTGCTATATTTTTTTAAGCAATTATGTGGTACATGTCCTTGTGTATTATGAAATCCCAATAATTGTAACAATAATTTCATTGTGAATAGTATCGTTGAAGGTAACAATGTCGTTGCTATAATAATGAGCATCGATGTGCTTAGTATAGTTATAACCACTAGTTATTTACCAATTAAGAACACACCAATATAAATTCATTGAATTAATCCTTTTGTTTTAAAATAACATCAATTCTCTAATTGATACAAAAAATCATCGATGCACACATACATGTAAGGAGCATGACCAATTGGTTCTCATGACAATCATGAATGATCAATCATCAAAATGACACTTACACCATAATTATTTGTGCTAGTTATTATATCCATTCCTATTATGTTGTTATGGATTAATTTAACCATGGTCAGTAGTATCCATTTCATTTGTATACTTAGAATATATGGGACATCTTCACCATTGAGATTTAAAAAAAAAAAAAAAACATAGGACCTATTCTTATTTACCAAACGTTGACACTCATTTTATCCTTCTTTTCAAGTTGATAAAGTATCTTCATTAAGAAATTACAATATGTGTTTATAAAATCTCCCTATACAACAACAAATCACTATCATGATCCATCAAATCCACATTAACATGTTGCTTAATGTAAATTTTATAGACCAAGTTAGTTAACACCTCCAAAAAAGAAACAATTTCTACATAAGACACTAAGTCCATTGAAAGACTAGGTTTAAGAAAGGACCTATCATCACCCAAAATGTCGTTAGCCATGATAGGGCCATCCATCCTCATATTCATTCCCATACATGTTGTATACCAATATATCTCTTTCTAGACTCTAAGTGATAACCTTCATAATGAAATGACACTAGTAACCCCTTTTATTCACAAATGGTCTCCTTTGTTTGTTTGACTTACAATATCCTCTTTTATTTTGGAGGCCACATGAACAAGAGTAACGACATTTTTTTTTTTAAATTAGTACATATAATTAATGAGAGGATATGTGCATTGTCTTACTAACATCTTTATAAGTCATATTGCAAGGAAGTTGTACATCTATTTCTTGATAGTTTTCTTACTATGCATAAACAATTGCAAGGATAATTGGGATTCATTTTCTCCCCTCTAATAAAGTCAGTGAATCTATGTGTACGGATCAAGGTGAGACAATCAATGTTGTTCTTTGATATATATCTCAGACCATAACATATATTTAGCATAAATGGTGTTCTTGTCTTTGAAATCTTTCTCCTTAAGGCACATGATGCTCTATAATTTTCTTTGCTTGACCATTTTGTATCTACATGCACAAGCAATGGAGATACATTTAGAAACTATTTAGGAAAATTGTGGAATGGCACACCAAATCTTCTTTATGTAACATCCCCATTTTAGCGATGTGTAATTAAATACGATGTACGACTACGGGCCCAAATTATATGTAATTTGTAAACATTGTATATCGAAATAATAAAATAAATGTGATGTTGGTTGCGGGTGGACATAGACAGATTAATTGGGGGCTAAGTTTCCACAAGAGAGGGGGAAGTCTAAGAAGGGGCCCAAGAGGGAAATATTCATGGGTATTAATTCCAACCCACTTTCCAAAAATATTATTTTGAGTAAACCTTCTAATTTTTTTTGGAGTGTATCAAAGCCCCAATCATTAAACACGTGTAAGAAGGCTGGTGTGAAAATTCACATCCCATATTTATGATATCATGTGGGATGAGTACAATCAACCTCTGGGAATGTGAGAGTCAAATGCATGGGAAAAGGGAAATCATAATGGGTAGTGTAGGAAACTAATTTTACATGTAGTTTTTGGAGAAACAAGGGAATGGAGAGCATCAGAGATTGAAGGAAACCATAGTAGGTGTTGTGGGAATATTGTATGGAGATATGAATGCATGAACAAGTAGGCTATTAGGCATGTAGAGTGAAATTTCTATGTGAGAGTTTTCCCTAGAGTAGTGAGTTGTTGTTGTTAGTTTTTTTGCGGTAGCTAGCATCCTTATAGTTCCCAACAATAGATATTCCTAGCCAATTTTTGTTAGAGCCCCGGAGAAAAGTCGGAAGGTTCGAGGTATTGTGTGCAGTGAAGGGGGATCCCATTCATTGGGTTGTGCAAGTTGAGGGGAAGAGAGCTAGTGGATTGGGATAGTTGTAGGAAAACTAGTTTGTTGTGGGAGTGTATTGGGATATGAAAGACACCCTCTTTTGTGTAATTGTAGCCCTAGATTGGGGGTGATTTTCTACTGATATTTGGAGCATACAATACACATTTGGGATGAACATTCGTCTACTACAACTGGTTTCACCTTTTTTGTTAAAATATAAGTGTTTAATCTATATTTTCTAATTTTAGTACCGGGTTTTATTGTTGTGCATAAACTCTGAGTTTTTAATAATTTATATGATATTATGGAAATGCTAATTTAGTTGTATTCATGGTTTGAAGGTGTTGTAGATGCATGAGTGTTTAAGCATGATGCATTGTGTTTAATATTAATGGTATCAATTTTTTTTATGAGTTTAGTAGTGGGGGAATTACACTTTATCTAGGATAAATTTGATGCTAATGTAATATTTTTGATCCATAAATTGTCGTGGATATTCCACTAGACATATTGTCACAACAAATCTAACAAAATACTGAAATATTTATTATATAGGTTAATTTCCTTTAGATCCCAGATTCTTTAATTACTAGTTTTATGCTTAAAATGTATGAAATAGTTGAAATGCAGAAAATGGAGAATATAAATAAATAGTCACACACCATCCACAAATAAACACAAGATATAACTTGGGAAACCCAATACAAGAGAAAACCCATCTAGAAGGTGAGGAAACTTTTCTCTCTTTACTTCAAATGCAAGTACAAAGAAGATGTACTCTCTATGGAGTTTCCTTTGACACCATGGCCTGTATGGATGCCACACAATCTCTCCTCCTCTATTATGCTCTAAAAATACCGCTCCTAGGTGCTCTTCTCAATTATGGAACAAATACAGTGCTAAAGAATGGAACCCCTTCTCCTCCTAGCGGCCTGCCATATGACATAGCCAAATATCCATCTAGGGGTAGGGTTTTGACTTCCTCAATCCTTAATTGTGATAAGGCTTTGGACCTTCTACAATATTCTTGAAAGTCCATACGTGGTTAGCCCCATATGCATTAGTAATGGGGGATGACATGGAATCCACTCGTACCATGGTGGTCAACATGGTAGGTTAACTTGTGATAGGTGTAACCTTTGCATATGATCTTTGATTGACGCAATTGTTGCACCGTCAGAAAGGTTTCAATGTGTAGAATAGATTCAAGGGGTCCTAGCTAAATCTAGGAAAGTTTTGACTAGCCCAAAAAATGTTGTTTGATGCCTAAAATTTTCTCTAGAAGGTTTCAAACTCTAATTTTCCAAAATGAGAACTACCATTAAAATGACCTTGCAAGTTGATTCCTCCAATTTGTTCCACTCTAAAATCATCGAAATAGATGAAAAATAATATAGTGATCTAATCTGGATCATACCTCACCATTTAGGGAGGCTTTTGGTCCCCAAAATTTTTATTGAATGAGGTGGGGAAAATTTTCCTCTACCTTCTCTCTGGAGTACCACTTTGTTTTTCTTGGAAGTTGTCCTTTCAACCCAATTTACCAAAGGTCATGTTGTCCCCATCTTGTAGTTATAAAACGCTTTTGAAAAATTGTTTCCTCTGCCAACTCTTCCTAAGAATCTAATGCTAAGTCCTCTATGGAAAGTAGGACCTGCTCGTCCTCTTGATCCATCATGGAAGGCTCACATAGTTTGAGATTATCCATATTCACTACTGAGTAAATGCAAATGTATGGGGGTATATTGAGTCTATAGGTTTTATCTCCCACCTTTTCCAATATCTCGAAAGGTTCATATTGCAAATACTTGATCTTCTTAATAAGACCCTATAGTCTTTCCTTTTTCAGCTGCAACCAAACTTTTCCTCCCACTTTGAATGACCTCTTGGTTCCATGTTGATCATTTATGGCCTTGTATTTTTCTCACGACTTATTTAGTGTCTCCTATACTTTCAAATGGATTTTCCCAATATTCTCAACAAATTTTTCTTCTCTCAATGCATCTCCTATGAGGTCCTCCTTCACCCCTCCTTTTCCATATACAACATCCAAGGGTGAAGGTGGAAAATATCCAAAGCAAGTTTTAAAAGGTGAATTACCAGTAGAAGTGTGGACTTATCTATTATAAGAGTGTTATATGTAGATCATATTTCCATCCTAGGTCTTCTGATGCTTTTGATTGTAACCCCTCAAAATATGCACCAAAGTCCTGATGACTACTTTTGTATTCCCATCTATTTTTGGATGGAATTTTGTAGGTTTCTTCAACTTAGTGTCCATATTATCCCACAATTTATTCCAAAATGTACTGAGAAATATGGTATCCCTATCTAAGATAATGCTCCTTGGTATCCCAAAGTGCACCTAGACTTGTTCAAAGAACATGTTTTCTACTTCTTGTCCTTTGATGGTATTTTTACAAGGCATGAGAATGCACATCTTGTTGAACCTATAAAATACCACAAATAGATAGTCATGTCCCCAGTTATTGGTAAACCTCCCACAAAATCCATGGAAATTATTTCCCAAGGTTGAGTGGGTAAAGTTAATGAATGGTATATACCTTGCTTCCTGTTACTGGGCTTGCTGGTACAAAAAATCATACATCCTCTAATATACCATGCTACATATTCTTTCATTATAGGCCAATACACATACCTTTGTAAGTTGGAAATTGTAT
Source organism: Picea sitchensis (assembly GCA_010110895.2). Classification (NCBI taxonomy): domain Eukaryota; kingdom Viridiplantae; phylum Streptophyta; class Pinopsida; order Pinales; family Pinaceae; genus Picea; species Picea sitchensis. The sequence continues at coordinate 12,796 of SNQJ01S0111392.1, read as the reverse complement.
TCCCAACACCAAAATGTCCTGCAACCTTGGAAGTGTCAGCCTCTCTGATAAGATGCAGTTGTTCACCTTTAGGGACACATAGCTTGTCGAGATTGTAGAGTAACCCATTTTGGAAATGATATTCAACCTTTCCATCACCTTTTTCTATATGAATGTGACCTTGTAGCTACTGAAACACCTCGTTGAAGTCTTCGTCTTCTATGTATGCATATCTATATGCATCATGGGTAAAAGGTTCCATGTGCATTAGCGTTCCCAAATTTTTAATCTTAGATGTGGGTGGAATTGAAAGCATGTCTGTCAACTTGTTTGTGCTTCCCTTCTTATACTTGATGACTAGATGAAATTTCTATAAAATCCCATCCATTTGTAATGTTTGGTCTGTTGTAGCTTAATCTGGGTCTACAAATACTGTAGCGATTGGTGATCTATGTGGATGATGGTCTCCTTTCCCATTAGATAGTGCTTCCATTTCTTGACAACTTGAACGAGGGCATATAGTTCCTTGTCATAGGTAGGGTAGTTGAGAACTACCCCATGAATATTTCAGAATGATAGCATACATACCTTTCTCCTTGCATAAAAAATACTCCCATGGCATACCCACTTGCACTTGTCTCCACTTCGAAAGACTTTTTCAAGTTTGGTAATATGAGAATTGGTGCTTGACTAATGTTTATTTTCATATCATTGAAATCCTTTTGTTGATTCTTCCCCCATTGGAATTTGTTACCACTCGATATTATGGTGTGGAGTGGTGCAACTATTGCTGAAAATGAAGCTATGAACTTCCACAAGTACTTTGTTTCCCCAACAAATATACTAAATTCAGTGACATTTATAGGAACTTTCCATTTCATGATTACCTCCATATTTGTGGGATCTACCTTGAGCTCCCCTCCACCGATCACATACCCTAAATACACCAAATACTACTGAGAAAACTCACATTTCTTGAGGTGAGCCAACAACCGGTGATTCTTTAGAGTCTCTAAACCCTACATGATATGTGATATGTGATCCTGTTAGGTAGCACTATAAACCAATATATCATCCAAATATAAGTTATAACAAAAGAATCTAGATGTGGGTGTAATACATAATTAACCAGTCTCGTAAATGTAGCTAGTGCATTACATAAAACATATGGCATGAAAAACCATTCATGGAAACCATACCTTGTCTTGAAGTCAGTATTCCAGGTGTCTTCTTCCTTGATGTGTACCTGTTCATATCCCAATTTGAGATCCAACCAGCTGAAACATTTTTCCTGCTACAATCAATATAATACATCATTGATCTTGGGTAGAGGGTATTGCTTTTTGAGTGTAATCTTGTTCAATGCTTTGTAGTCGATACACGTTCGCCAAGTACCATCCTTCTTTGTACAATTATGATAGGTGACCCACAAGGTGAGGTGCTTGGTCGAATCACTCCCTAGTCCAAAAGTTGCTACAACATGTGCTTCTTCAGTTCATTTGCTTCCAGAACTGATTGTCTATACAACCCAATATTCGACAATGGGGAGTCTGGAAATAACTGTATTCTTTGATCCACTTCCCTATTGGGTGGTATCCTTTTAGGATCCCAAAACACTCCTCTGTATTCCTGTAGAAACTCCTCTAACTAATTTTTTTATCTTTAGTACACCCATCTAGGGATACCTTTACTCTTATCAACTCATACTCAATCTTTTTTTCTCTTAAGAAAAGTAAAACATATTTCTTGTTGGAACTATTAAACTTCTTGTCTTGGTTGGCACTTACCAGTGAAATATTTGGATTGCCTTTATGCACGTTGATGATGTAGGACTTCCTATCCTTGATTAGTTGGTACTAGTTGGAACTCTACATGAATATTGCAACATTCATATACATGTAGGGGCTTCCAAACACTACTCCACATACATTAAGGGGTACTACGCCCAATTCCACTTCATCAATAAAATAAACACTTACAACAAATTTAATCTTACAGTATTTCATTACCTTGATATCTGCATCCGTATTTACCCATCCCAATGGATATGGGATAGGATGATCAAAAACCTCCATTATAATATTTTTGACCAGATATGCTGCTATGATATTAGCCTGTGAACCAGAGTCAAACAAGGTGTCTATCTTGGTTTTCTTGTCCTAGATATTGATGTGGAAGAGTTTGGTCATTTCCTTCTCTTCCTGGTGATGAAGAATACCCAAATTCACCTCCTTCTGCACTGATGTGCGGACAATATTCTCATCGACATCAGAGCTACATTCAACCTGATTGCTTGAATCCATGGCCAAAATATTATTTTTCTTTGCATCCTTCTTATATTTCTTCAGGTTCAACTATGGATGTAGTTTCTAGAACTTTTCCTTATTGTGCCCATTAATATTGCAATGGTTACAGTGGTTGCTAGGATCCTTGCATTGATGTGTAATGGTTGTCATATTCTTATACTTTACCCCTTTCCGGTTCTACTTCCGCTCCTTGGAATATTCTTGGTGTGCTTTCTTCTTGGAACTTCGTGGTTTCCCTTTCTTATGAGATATGTTTTCTAGATATTGTGCCTATACACATTCCTCGTCCATTTTCCTTAGCTTGAAAAGCATCACTTTCTTTTGTATATGGCTATGTAGACCCCCCAGATACTTCAGGAGTACATTTGGGCTCTTGAGAGAGATACAAAGCATGATGTCAATATTTTTGAACTTAGTGGTGTACTCTTATACACTCTTCCCTTAATTTTGATTGAAGTAGTGCCACCAGATCCATTGGTCCTCTACACACATGATAGGGTAGAATTGGGACTTGTTTAGGGTTTTGAATTCCTCCCACATATCTACTAGAAAATCACCCTCCAACCTAAGTGTTTATGTATGGATTTCCCACCAAGTTAAAGAATGGCCCTCTAACTTCAGTCTGACAAATCATATCTTTTGTTCTTCATTTATATGATGAACGCTGAAATAAAATTCTAGATGTTTCCATCAATGATTTAGTTTTAATGCATAGATCTCACCTTGGTATGGATTTATGTTCACTTTTTCTTCCATATTGAATAAATACTATGAAGGGTTTATGGTACTAGAACTCGACTACTCTTTCTCGGGTTATTTTTGTAACTCCTTTTCTAGGTCTTTTTTATCCCCTAGTTTCTCATGTGATTCGATCTATGAGTTCAAGCCTCCAAATTATATGAATGGTTTGAGATTTCTTGCTAGAGTATCCATGAGGAGGGACATATTGTGAGATATTTAAATGATTTTATCTTACAATCTCTCAAATATTTCCTCTACTGGATCTCGAGGGTTGTTATGAACAGACTTGTCGACCATGGCTAGGGTTCTTCGAATTTCTTCTTAAATTGATTCCTAAATCCCTACAACTTTCCAAAAATACCCAAAGAAAACCTACTCTGATACCAATTTGATCCATAAACTACCATGTATATTCCACTGGATAGATCGTCACAACAGATCTAACAAAATATCAAAATATTTACTGTGACAGTTAATTTCCTTTAGATCTCATATTCTTTAATTACATTTTTTTTTTATCAAAATATATGAAATAGATGAAATGCAAAAAATAGAAATCATAAATAAATACCCACACACCATCCACAAATAAACACAAGATGTAACTTGGAAAAACTAATACAGGAGAAAACCCATCTAGAAGGTGAGGTCGCTATGTTATATTTTCTTCAAATGAATGTACAAAGAAGAGACACTCTTTGTGGAGTTTCCTTTGACACTGTGGCCTATATGGCTACTATAGAATATGTGTTCCTCTATTATGCTCTCAATATACCACTCCTAGGTGGTATGCTCAACTATTTTACAAATACAATGCTAAAAAATGGAACCCCTTCTCCTCCTAACAACCTCGCATTTAACATATCCCAATAGCCATATAGGGGTGGGGTTTTCACTTTTTCAACCCACAACTATGATAAGGCTTTGGACCTTATATAATATTCTTAAAAGTCCATATGTGGCTAGACCCATATGCATGAGTAATGGGGGCTGACGTGGCATCCACTCATACCATGGTGGTCAACACGGTAGGTCAACTTGCGAGAGGCATAACAATTGAATACGAGATATGATTGATGCAATATTTGCAAGGTTGGAAAGGTATCAATGTGTAGAATAAAATTAAGGGGTCTGAGCTAAAGTCGGGAAAGTTTTGACACACAAAAAATGTCATTCGATGCCCCAAAATGGCTTTGGGAAGGTTTCAAACCCCAATTTTCCAAATTGGGACCTGCCATTAAAATTACCCTGCAAGATGATCCCTCCATTTTTTTCCACTGTGAAAGCATCAAGATAGATGAAAACTAATACAATGATCTAATCTAGATCAATGTTTCCCACACTTCACATATTGAAAGAAAGCATGATTCTTCTCCATACAATTTCCATTACACAATGAACAATTTAAGAAGTGGTCCACATAGAAATTAATAAACATGATTACTAAGAACTATATTATTAATGTATCCAGTTCACCATATCTATTAATTTCATCCATTTCTAAAATTATCCACCAACTTTGTAGCATAATAAGGAATTCCAAAGTGTGTTAATTTTTCAAATTAATAAAGTATACCCATGCATTAATAAATCACACAACCATCTCTAAAAAAACATGTCAAACACAAATGCACATAAACCATATTGATATACGAGTAAATCACATCTCATAAATAATTGATAAACAACTAGCATTCCATCATTTACCAATTCTTATTATTAAACAAATAAACAAGAATAACAAAAAGGCCATACAAACATACTACTTCATTGTTGTATATTCTCTATTGTACAAACATATGTTTTAGATATAAAATATGTTTCTGAAAAGGATAGCAAGATGTAAGAAATCAGTATTGTAATAGTTTTGTAGGGGAGGCACAACAATGAAATAGCTTCATAAGGAAGGTGGAATTGTCACATAGTTGTCAACAAGTAATGGAACACCATTCCTTATTAGAAACATCTTCCATCATTGCAAAAACCTTACAAATTATACATTCATAATTAATTGAAAATGTGAGAGTACAAACTTTATTTTTTTAATAAAAACCAAGTGTAAACTTGAAACTTATTTCAAACTACTTAATAGTTGAATCATACCTTGATTATGCGGCCTAGGTATTTTGTTGCATCCCATTTACAAATAGAGAACAACAACACCGTCGCAAATGTCCCAACAATTAAAACAAAGAAGAATTGACATATAGGAGATTTATATCGATGTTGATTGCCCAATAAGAATGGAGTTTATGTTTGACTTTTTGAGCACACACTTATATTGAGAGGGGGGGTGAATTAATATAAGACTATATTTTTCTTTTTAACGATCATTAACCATAATGAAGAAATCATATAAAATCTAACAAATAGAAGACACGATATTTTACGTGGAAACCCTTTCGGGAGAAAGCCACAAAAACATCTCTTTATAATTTGTAGGCACCAACCCACTCTTACAAATACTTGTATGCATCAACCTACTGGAGACACCATTCCCAACTGCTAGATGTTTATAGGCACCAACCTAATGGAGACACCAATCCCTACTGTTGGATGTTTGTAGGAACCAACCTACTGGAGACACCAATCCCAACTGCTTGATGTTGGTAGGCACCAACCTACTTTCAAGCTTGAAAATTATTCTTTAGAGGTTGAACATCTGCATTTCCTTCACAAGTCTTCTTGTTACTTCTGTTTTCACCAGGATTGCTCGCTTCTTCTACCTTAGCTTTTCCTTCACCATATATTCTTGCTTCTTCTGCTACTTATGCCTTAGATCTACCGTCACCATATCTTCTTGCTTCTTCTACTACTTCCTCCTCAGATCTTCCTTTACAAGATTTTCTTATAGAACACTAGATCTACTTGTTGGAACACCATATTTTCATGCTAGAATGCGAGATCTACTTGCTAGAACACCGGATCTACTTCTTGGAACATCATATCTGATCTTCAATAATATTTAATTGTTGCTCCTTGAATGACATTCAATTGTCACTCCTCAAATAATATTCAATCATCACTCCTCTCACCTCTTCAAATGTTATTTGTAAGGATATTACATTTTCTCCCACACATTTTCTCCCGTTACTCTTCTCCTTTTATACTTTACCATAACCCTACATGAAGAGTCATGTTTTTTCAAAAAGACACGACATCCATTAATTAAATAATTAATTCCCCCCTTTTTAATTCACTTTTCATAATACCATGGGAAAATGCCATTTTACTTTTTAACTTTTTTATGTAAATTCACTTTTCTTTTAATCTTTTAATAGTCCTTTTTCACGTAACTTCATTTTTTATTTTGTATTCACCTTTTTACTAAAGTCACCTTTTCCATGAGATACTTATATTTGAATATTTACATGATATAACTCCTTTGACATCAATCACCATAATTTTTTCAACATCCTATGCGTCATACTCAACTGGAGATGACCTTACCATAGATGATAGAGCCCTACATGTACTTTAAGCCTCCATATGTTCATCATCAATTCTTGAGTAATGTATGCTAAAGAAACAAAATTTATCAGCAATAATTATTGCTTTTGTATTTAGTAATGTGAGATCTCCCTACCTTTGATGTGGTTACATATGAGTAACAAGTTGGTAAAAACATTAATACCATCACACCATATTGTTTGACAACGTTAAACCCTTCAACCCGGGAAATATAATCTACCTCATTCACAGAAGAGACAAATTACATATGACCACAATGCACGGAAGAGACAAATTTGAGAATTAGGACTAGGGGAGGGGGAGTCATTGATGTAGTTGGAACATTTAAATATACACACTAGATGTCAACACAAAACACCACCTTGTCAAAAATCATTATGTTGATTACATAACAAATAACAAAAGAGGTCAAATTAACGTTAGTTAGTCACTAAAATTGAGACAAAAACATTTAAATGTTTCTATAATTAGTTAGTCACTGGAATAAGGATAAAAACATCTAAATGTTTCAATCATTGAGGTAACAAAGGATGTTGAATTAACAATAAATAGTCACCAAAATCCAAATAGAACATGTTGAATGAGCAACAAAATTGCCTCTTAATTAATTTATTTTTTAATCAATCAAAAGGTCAATAAGGCTAGTGCACAAACCAACAACAACACAAAAAAAGTTCAGCCCAATATATATTAATATTATTTTTTATTTTTTTTGTAATTTAGAGTTTGTATTGATTCCTAGTCCAAAATACAGATGTTTGAAAGTCAGCTAACTACCTGGCAGCGGTGCCCTGTTGGGAAACCACCTCTGCCAGGTGTCCAAGTTCAAAATAGGTAACGGTGCCCATTCAGGAAACCACCGTTGTCCGATGTCCAGTACAGAAAAATAAACTGTGCTACGAGGCCATGTAGGGCCAGATGTCATGTGTATGAGAGCAAAAATTATACTGTGCCACACAGGGCCAAAATAATGATAGCAAGAGAAAAAGAGCATGGGAAGGCATTAGTAACCTGGACCTAGATGCGGCCTGGTGTAGACCTATGTTGTCTATGCTTTTCCTTTCTCTCGGTCAGCCATGGCTCTTCGAAGGTCATGAAGAAACGCCATCACTATATCCACTCAGCGCCAACGGTCATCTTCCTTGGTCTGAACTTTGCGCATGGACTTTTTGATGTCCTCCAGATCTTTTTTAATGATGCTCAGGGTGTTCATGAGCTCAGCTCGCTCCTCGTCCCTACTAACGAAAGGAGAAGGGATATTGGAGAGCGGAGAGGAGGAAGAGGAGTGAAGAAGAGGGGAATAATGTGAAATGACAGGGGAGGGACAA